>OLKM01004647.1:0-20914 GCA_900291075.1 Melanogrammus aeglefinus | reverse complement strand
AGTGTGGTGTGGTGATGGCTGGTTGCGTAATTGATTACTCAAAAATGTGCAACTGGTGTGCAGCCCCACCCAGTCCCATGGCCTTTGTCAATACCAACATTGGGAACAGGCTTGTGTTCTTGGGGAGAAGTACTTGGTCGTTGTGCTGGGGAAGAATGTACTTGCAAGGTTATGAGCGCGCAGAGTGCTGCTGATAGTGTGAGCCGATGCGTTGTAGCTCGTACTGGGCACAGCACAGACGTCGCCTGCAGTCCTCCAAAACAGAAACCAGGTTTTATCAAAGAAAACAATTGAAAATCAGCTGAATGTCTCTCAGCCGTACAGTTTGTCTATTTAATAAACACACATGTTTTTTTTATACTGCTTCTGATGTTTATTTTATACCATTTGTAACACAGTTACAAATACATCCACCGAGGCTCTGGACAGAATTTTAAGTCCACTCACAACAGCAACAAAACCCTTCTGGTCCTTCTGGTCGACTGGGCCCCGCCCCCCTCCTCACACAGCCCGTACTGTCAGTCCTGTCGATCACAGTGTACTGTCCCCTCTGCTCAAACAACCTGCTACCCTCCACCCACCTGTCTGCTGAACACCAGATCCCTCAGTAATAAGGCCCTTTTAATATATATGACTTTATTGTTGACCAGAGCCTAGACATTCTCTGCCTCACTGAGACCTGGCAGCAACCAAATGACTTCTCCCATCTAAATGAGGCTGTCCCACCAGGTTTTTCCTTTTATTAGTAAAACCCCTGGTTTCATGGGAGGGGGGGTGGCCTCGCTGCTCTCCTCCACCGTCGATAACATCGAAAGTCCACCACTGTCACAGTCCCCCATCACTCCTCCTTTTGAATGTCTAAGCTTTAAAAGCTCACAGCGCCGCCAAACCCATCATATCATTGCTGAGTCCCACTATTTACAGACCACCATAACCCTCTGCCGTTTTCCTCAATGAATTCTCATCACTACCTACATCTGTATGTGCACTGTCCCCCACTGTTATCCTCCTTGGTGATTTCAACATCCACATTGCCAACTCATCCTGTACTTTTGCTAATGATTCCACATCACTTCTGGATAGTAATGCACGATATAAACAATATACGATATGAACGATAAAAAATGGCCTACGATAGTGATTTTAATTATATCGCGCTATCACGATAATGCATGTTGATGACGCAAAATATATATTTTTTAATTTTTACGGTTCCATTTCACATTGCAATTTTTGCAACAGTGCCAGAATTTGTGAACAAAGCTGCATGTGTGCAAAGAACGTTAAATCATTGGACAAAAAGTTCTGGGGCGGGGTAAAGCGTTAAAGGGAAAAAAGAAGAAAGCGCCGGTGAAAGTTAACAATCATGGATATCCAGCGTGATATACATTGATCTGCGGACCGGTCCAACTCCTTCTCCCTCATCCTGACTCGAAATGTGTTAAATGCATCGGCATTTTTATCTATATTTTCCAGCATACTTTTTATTGGCTTTGGTCGGACCGTCGGGTGAAATTTGGAGTCGGTGGCTCAACATTGGAGCAAAAGAGGAGACAGAATGTCTTTTTGGATATCGGACCCCAAATATCCAATAGACGTTCCGTTCTTCCTCTTTGCTTCCATGTTGAGCCACGACTACATTTTCACTGACGGTCCGACACGTACTGGCTAATCTTGGGAGTTACCGCTAATTCAACATAAATTCTTATAATGCGCGCGGCTGCTGAGTGGTGCTGTTACGTCCAAAGAGCTGGCGTATGATTTTAGAACTTGATCGGACCGAGGTGTGTTCGCTTTCACATCTCAAGCGAACCACACCAGGGTTTCGTTTTGGAAGTGAACCGAGACCACCTCTCTCGGCTGGGTCTCGGACCGGCTGTGTTTGGTCCGTTTCCCAAGTTTGATGGTTTGTATTCGCAACAGCCCAGAATGTCCGCACCAAGGGACCAAAATCGTTTAGTGCACACTACAACACAGGAATCAATTCCAAAAGACAAAATCTTGTATTAAATTAGACAAGCAACGGCTTGCTGTTCCGCTCTTCCACCATAATAGGAACAACCTCTCTGTTTGAATTGATAAAAAATTATCACGTGATCGGAACAAAATTCTTTAACAATCAATGATTGATCATCGATTTAATCATGCCCATCCCTAATTGTCAAGTACAGTGTCTGTTCCTTTATCTAAAAAGAGACCTCTTTTTCCTGTTCTCCTGCATCTTGTTTGGCATTTTAAGGAACTTAAATCTAAGTGTATTGGTTCTTTTAGAATTGGTTTGCCATTAAAGGAAAGAGAAACCCAATACTAGAACACTTTTTCTTTGGTTAAAAATCTCTGCAGCTATTTGTGCTTGAATTTTAATTTTTATCCTGCAACCATTTATGTTGAATGATATTACAGTGTTGCACTACAATAAATGTTCTCCTCCAACGACATACTCTATATATAATATCTTTTTTTAAAGTACATTTAGCAGTTTGGCTTTTCTTAGGGTCTATGTAACCTGTTCTGAAATGGTTATTTTATGATTTTTATATCGTGATATATATCGTTATCGCAATAGGCTGCAATGTATATCGCAATAGGCTGCAATGTATATCGCAATATGGATTTTAGGCCATATCGCCCATCCCTACTTCTGGACTGTCTTGGTATCACACAACATGTCACCCTCCCAACCCATAACAAAGGTCGCATTCTGGATTTAATCTGCTGCACTGACATCACTCCCACTAACCTTGATGTCATTGATTTCCCCTTCTCCGACCACAAAGATGTACTTTTTGTCATTCCTACCCAACTACACAAAACCAAGGAACAACGGACCATCTCATTCAGAAACATCAAACATGTCAACACCACAGACCACCCTGATCAGCTCCCACCTCAACCCTCCCCCAGCATCCTCCCTGACTGACCTGGTGACTCACTACAATAACTGCCTCTCCTCTTCCCTCATCACCCTGGCCCCCCTGAAAACCCGCTCAGTCTCATTCACCCACACTGCTCCCTGGTTCACTCCTCATCTGCGCCAGCTCAAAGCCACTGGCCGTCCACTGGAGCGACTCTACAATAAGACTCAACTCACTGTACACCGCCTAATGTATTCAGACCACCTTCATCACTACAAGATTGCCCTCACCACTCCCAAAACCTCATACTACTCCAACCTCATCAACACTGGTGCAGGCAACAGCAGAGTCCTCTTCTCAACAGTCAGCCACTTACTTCAACCTCCTAAAACCCTCCCTCCAGACATTTCCACCACCCAATGCACTGCGTTCCTGGACTTCTTCAGCTCTAAAATCAACACCATTCACCAACAACTAGCCTCATCTCGCACCCCCTCTGATGACCCACCCTGGATGATCACCTCTGGCCAACCTCTCATCAACTCCCTCTCTGACTTCACCCGGGTAACAGAACAGACCAACAGAACTCATCCGCAAAGCCAAAACCACCACCTGTTAGCTCGATCCTCTTCCCACCTCCCTTGTCAAAGCATGTTTACCGTCCATCTCCCCCATGATCACCAACATAATTAACTCCTCCCTCACTACTGGTACTGTACCCCCCACTCTCAAGCTGGCTGCCATCACTCCCATCCTGAAAAAACCTGGTGCTGACCCAACTGACCGGCCCATCTCCAATCTCCCTTTCATCTCCAAAACACTTGAAAGGTTTGTTGCCGCACAACTACAGTCCCATCTTGACACAAACAATCTCCACGAACCGTTCCAATCTGGCTTCCGTCCAAAACACAGCACTGAAACAGCCCTAGTCAAATTCACCAACGACCTCCGTGCAGCCGACTCTGGATACTGACCATTCTCATCCTCCTCGATCTCAGCGCAGCATTTGACACTACCTCCCACCCTCTGCTCCTGGACCGCCTGACTGGCATTGGGATCACTGGTGCTGCACTCTCCTGGTTCACATCCTACCTCACCGGTCGTCAACAATTTGTCCAACCAAGCAACCACAAGTCTGGGTGTTCAGGTGTCTCACTGAGTGTCCCCCAGGGGTCAGTCTTGGCTCCACTCCTGTTCACCACTTACCTCCTCACGCTGGGCACCCTCCTCTGTCACCATGGGGTCCATTTTCATTGTTACGCTGGACGACACACAGGGTCTTCATCTCCCCACAAACCACCGCTGCATCCCCCCCACCTCCTTCATCACGTGCCTGGAAGAGGAACTTCCTGAAACTCAATGGAACCAAGACTGAGGCCTTGCTCATCGGCTCCAAATCCACCCTCACCCAATCACAACACACCCCAGCTCCACTCATAATCATCAATGGATTCCCAGTACCCTTCCCCTCCAAAGTCAAGAGCCTCGGCGTCATCCTGGACAACACTCTCATTCTCACCCCATATTCACAACATCACCTGGACTGCATTCTTCCACCTCCGCAACATTGCCAGACTCCGCCCTTCACTGACCCAATCCAGCACTGAGATCCTGGTTCATTTGTCACATCACTCATCGACTACTGCAACGCCCTCCTCCCCGGACTCCCCACCAAACTCATCAACAGACTGCAGATCATTCAGAACTCAGCCGCCCGGATCATCACCCGCACCAAACCATCTGACCACATCACCTCTGTCCTCATCCAACTCCACTGGCTCCCAGTACACTACCACATCCAATACAAAACCCTACTCCTCACCTACAGAGCTCTCCACAACCTAGCCCCCAGTTACCTCTGAGACCTCCTCCAAGAATACACTCCCTCCCGCTCCCTCCGCTCAACCTCTGCCGGGCCACTATGTACCCCCACATCACGACTCATTACAATGGGTGCCCGGTCATTCAGCTGTTCAGCACCCAGGCTCTGGAACTCCCTCCCCCCTCACATAAAACAGTCAGACACCATTACAACCTTCAAGTCACAACTCAAAACTCACCTGTTCAAACCCACACACAACGTCTAACTGGTCACTCTCTTCATTAGGGATGGGCATTTCGAGTAATTTTCTAACCGAGTACCCGAACCTGGTCCTAATGGAGTACCCGAATAATAAAATATACAGTATCTTCCTTTACAAAGTGCAAGATACATTTTTAAATGTAAAAAAAAGCGCCGTGAACTATAGCCTCCGTCTTTGCGCAGCCAGGCTCCCTGAGTCCGTCACGTAATGGCAAAAATAAATCAAGAAATCAATCAAAGCCTAAATTGAGGCCTAAATCAAGGATTATTCGATTGTCATACCATCATTCCTGATAGTAGTGATCCACACGGCAACAGAGCAACCATCTTGATGTAAATAAACGATCTTTGGCAGATCGTGTTTTCCCATTGGAGTTTAGCCCGTCATGTGACGGCCCACGGGTCCCCTATTGGACAGGCTTGACTGCTCGGCTTCTGGGTAAGCTAACGTTACAAACACACCGGTGGCGTCGATGTAAAGGCTGAAATAGACGAGAAACAGAGCGACTATACACCCGGCATCGCCAACAATGAAATAATCCTAGGTTACCCGGTTACTAATTCGTAACCGATTAGCAGATTGTCTACTCGGGTACCCGAGTATCCGAGTAACCGTGCACATCCCTAGTCTTCATTGTTTGTTTGTTTTGTGTTTGTTGTTTTTCCACAATGTCCTGTTTTTAACGATTTATGATGATTTTATGATCTGTAAGGTAACCTTGGGCGTCATGAAAGTTTTAATATGAAATGTATTATTATTATTATTATTATTGTTACAGTTGTTGGCCTGCTTTGCGGCTAGCTCGCTAGCTTGTTCCGCAGGCGCTTATGGAGTTGCTCGACTCATTTACTTATTTTCGATTCGCCATAAATTTCCGTAAAACTGCTAATATTAAAAACTGACACAGTTGATTCTGTGCCTAAAAAAAATCATCAGTAGTGAATTTGGTAACGAAATGGCCTATGGAAATTGTTTAAACATTCCGTTGTTTTCTCTGTCAAGAAAACTTCCAGGAATTTGAACAGTTCTTCGCAAAATGGTAACTTGGGTTCCTGTGTGACCTGGATGAAAAGATGACGTTACACAAGGACACAAGAACAAAGTACAGACAAGAATGCAGACTGAGAAAGGCATCGAGAGTCCATTCAGTCCAACTCAGGCCATTATCGTCACACGCACACACCACACTTTCTCTCTTTGTCACATGCTCCATCCGTCCATCCATCGATCTATATCAGTCTGTCCTATTATCTACCCCTACATCTCTACATCTCTCTATATCCATCTACCCTCCGCCCACCCAACAACCCCTCTCTGGCCTGCTTTCCCCCTCGCAGCAGCAGCAGCAACAGCGGCAGCCGTGCTAGTGGGTTAGCGTGGGCTTTCTCTTCCTCTTCTATATAATCTGAGTTAGCTTTTGGATAATGCCTCTCACAGCTCTTAAGCATAACTGTGTCCAGCTAATGGACACCTGCCTGACCTAATGTTCCGGAGAGCTTCTATTAGCTGGGAACCATGAGGCTCCACAGTGCCATGATGTCAGCCGTAAACATGTGCTGCGCTCACAGGAGTGCAGTAAATGTGTCAGTTGTGTGCGTGTGAGTATGTGTGTGTGTGTGTTTGTGTAGAATAGTGTGCACATAGATGAAAATGAATCGCACCTGTCCATTCCTCTGCCGCTTGCCTTTTCAGGTGAAAACCCTTTATTGGTAGAGAGAGAGAGATGCGCGCACACACACAAACAAATGGTCAGATGAACACGTGCACACCAAGCATTTAGACGTACAGCAACACAAGATAATGAACACGCAAGTAATAACACGCAGACAGAAAGAAAATTCACACATAAATCTAACATGTGCACACACCCACGCACCCAGCAAAATAGACCCAGTCCACGTGCACACACATGTTCTCTAGCGCCCACACATGACCACAAATACATTTTAATTGAAGCAAACAGCGGAAGATAGCAGGGAGCGATAAACGTCATAACTCAAACTGCAGACCTAAGCAGCAGCGCATGAATACCAAATGCAACCCTAATTGATTACCTCATTTACGCGAAAACCACTATTTTTTTAATTATGGTTATTTATCGGCTAAATGTTTACCCAGCTCCACTGATTCATGGGCAGCGCATTGAGCCAAGGGTCAAACTCCATGCGCTGACAAGCAGGGAAATGATCAGGATAAAGTACCACTACCCCTGCTATCGCATTAGCATCAATCGCTTTCCTCTGCTGCCATCTATATGGGTGTAAGGCAGTCCGTTTTCCTCCGATTTCAGTTATCCCGCTGTCTGGTGTTCTCTTCTGTGTCTACATCTCTTCCTCGGTTTGTCTTATTGCTTCATCTCCATTCCTCTTGCCCATCTGTCCTTTGCCATTTATTGTTTCCCTCTGATTCTTTACCTTTAGCCTTTAATTCTGTCCCTGGCCATTTCACCCTCTCTTTCTGTCCCCCCCTCCCGGTGTTTTTCTTGCATGTGTCTTCCTTCGTCTAATCTATCTTTGCCTACCTGTCTCTCACATCTCATCCTCTATCTCTGTCTCCCAAGGCCTCCTTCTCTCTACCTCTTTATTTATTCATCCCTCCCTCTCTCTCTCTCCCCCGGCATGCAAAACCCATATTATAATAATGCCCTATAGTAGTCATTGACTGTTGTTCTGTAAATGCATAATTCTTGTTTTCTGCCCGCGACATGTGGGGGCAGAGCTGTGTGACAGTGGAGCGGTAAATGTGACAGAGATTCACTCAGATTGACAGGCTCCCCTGTCAATCTGCCCGGCCTCCCCAGGGCTCTGCGTATAATCAGATGGATTTCTTATTTAGAGGGGAAGGAGAGGGCTGACATCTGGCCAGGAGAGATCTGTGGACAGACCATCATATCCTGCCTGCACGGCCGGCTGTAAACACTTTGGCAGAAAGACCTGGAGATTCCGTGACCCCCCCCCACCAAGCCTTTGTCTAAAAACCAGCTCCCAGGATTCAGGCTGAGCTGTCACTTTCGATTTAGCGCACTACCTGTGCTTCTCCGTCTCCCTGCGATCCCTCTGCCTGGATATCAGGCCGTCTGTCTCTCTCCATCTGCGTCTGTCTGTCCCTCTGCCTACCCGGGTTTGTTGTCTGCCTGTCTTCCTCTCGGTCGGTCCGTCTGCTTGCCCGTTGGTCTGCTTCCGTGTCCGTCTAAGGCTGCAGTCTACTTACAGTTTGTCTTTCTGTCTGTCCTCAGCTAGTGTGTCTCCTCTGTCTGTATTATGGCTGTAAGTCGGTACCTGGACAGCGGAGTGTGTGACTGTGTGTTTTCCTCCTGTCTCGATGACACCTCATCTTTATATCTCTCCCTCTCCCTCTCTACCTCCTTCTCTGTCTTTGTGTGTGTGGCAATCTGCTAGCAGCCTTGGCGTCGCCAGCTCCTTGTTCTTCTGTCTGTACATCATCATTGTTCCCTTACCAAGGATGGCTCTGCAATGCTCTGAGAGAGAGAGAGAGAGAGAGAGAGAGAGAGAGAGAGAGGGAGAGGGAGAGGGAGAGGGAGAGGGAGAGAGAGAGAGAGAGAGAGAGAGGAGAGAGAGAGAGAGAGAGAGAGAGAGAGAGAGAGAGAGGGAGAGGGAGAGGAGAGAGAGAGATTTATATTACGGAACATTCACACATAGTTTTTTTCATACGTTTCACTGCTTACCAGATTATATATATATATATATATATATATATATATATATATATATATATATATATATATATATATATATATATATATATATATATATATGTCCTGTTACTTAGTGGGGCCAGTCTCTTTGTCTCTGTGTTGAGAAACTCTGCAGGACTAAAGGTTGCACAATGTTTTTCTTGAGTTATATTGAGCTTTTACTTAACCTTGCTCCAGCCAACCTTCCCATTAAATAGCAGTTTTCATGCAGAGCTCTTGAGCAGGGTGACTTGGGTACTCTGTGGCGGGCCTCTTTGTGAATGCCTTCTGTTGTCTGCTTGCCACTCTTACACTGTGTGTGGGGCGACGGCCTCGTTCCGCATGGTGTGTCTAGCCAAGTCTCTTGGTCAGTGTCTCGGTTTGGTTATCAAGCCGCCACTCAGCCAAACTGCCATTGATCAAAAAGATCTCCCTGTGAAATCTACAAGAGTAGATATTATTTGCTACTCCTTTCGCTAATGTGTGCATGTATATTACTGTCTAGGAAGGCTCTTTTCTATTTTTTAAGGCCTCTTGTGTCCCCACTTGGTTGATATTTGTATGCCTGGATATAACGGAGAAAACTGGTTTTGATAAAGACGCAACCTGCATATTTTTGTTATGTCTAATCAAACATAATTAAACCGTTACTTTTCTAAATCATACCAATGAACAGTTTTCCTAATATTAAGGTAACAGAAGCATCTGTGTGTCATGGGTTATTCAGACAGACTGGATAAGTTTCACGGGAGAAGAGCACTTCTGCGCAGTCTTTCCTGCTCCATGCGCTCAGTGTGGCATTGGATCTGTTGAACGTTGGATAAAAAGCATCTAATGGACTAATGCACTGCAGCTAAGAGCTGCTCTGGCTCGGCAGCCACCTCCCTCCTGTCCTCTCCCCACGTCCTCCTCTCCTCTCTTGCCTCCTATTTTATCTCTCCTCTCCAAAGGCACCATGCGGTAATAAACAGCTCACGCCATCATCTCTCTTCTGACTGTTTGCGCCAAATAGCGTGGTGGATTTCACTGCCAATTTGACTGCAGACCAACGCCGCGTGACTCACAGCCCAAAACTCTCCTCCGCGGTCCCAGTCTCTTCTAAACGGAAAAGCAAATAAACAAGAAAAACTGAAGAAGAGCCAAAAGAAAACACAAATTACAAGAATTCTGGCGCTGCCGAACTATGGAACCAACTCGAATTAGATGGCCAACATAAGTACAAAAAATAGAAGTTGGCTTGACCGAGGAATTGCCTGGATTTCAATTGGAATTCTGGAGTCCAACACATCTGATGAGAAAGACACTGCGTCTGTTTTCTAAAACAAAAGCGCCATATTGAATTAGCTGGAGGTCTCTGCCAATGTTACTGGCCCATATGTTCTCTTCAAAGGAATGTATGATACGGATTCATTTGATCACAGACGCCCTCCGCAAATGAAACACCGCACTTTGTGGCAACAGGTTACCAACCCGCAACAGGTTGGGCAGGATTCAAATGAGAATAATATTATTAGCTACTGTTCCAAGATATAGCTATAGATATACATCAACGGAAATTCTGTCTATTAATCACACCTATTGATGATCACCTCACCACAGGAGAACCCTGGGTAGAAAGACGTAGCCATGTCTTACACTCCAGTCCAAGACCTGCTTCACTATGTCCTTCTTATCTAGATCTGCAGTACTATTGATGTACTATCCTTCTCCTTCCATATCAACCATTCAGTGCAGTCAGCTTAGAATGGCACCCTTGTTTGTGTTACGGTTGAATCAAAGTAATTGTATCTTTAGTTGATTGATTGTAAACCTCCTCCAGGGTGAAGGGCTCATGAGTTCTTCTCTCTCTCCAGTTTCACCATTTGCATTTTGGTGGTTTGACCTGAATTGATGTCTCTGGTCTCCAGAGACTAGAGAGCGGAGACCATCTTTGGGAATCAGTTCCCCTCCAGGGTTTGGGGAGGTAGGGTGAAATCATAGTTTGGAAATTATTATTGAATTTACCTGACTGTTGTTTTGACTGCAATTATTTTAACGGCACACAATTTGCATAGCCAAGGAAATTATCCCCCCCAAAAACATATCTATCCATGTTAAGTGTTACCTTTATTATATAAATTTCAGTGATCGGAGGAATATTGTTCATTGATTCTGTTTGTGTATTATACTCAACAACAGGAGGAATGGAATTAAGCCCCAGCTAATTAAGGCAAGGCTAATAGCCGTGACCACAATGGACTCGCCAATTTTGTAATGGTTTTTGGTGGTGCATCAGATAAGCAGCTACAAGTCTTTGGCCACACAATGTAAAACATCCAGATCGCTATCAGCACGCTAATGGAGTCTCTAGTGGAAGCAACACTTTAAATGTGATTATTTTCCATATGAAACATCCGGATCTAATGTCGTTACAAATTATTTTGATGAGAAATCCAGGATGTTTCCACGCTAAGGTCCTGTTAGATATATAGTTTAATTCCTATTAAACATTATTGTAGTCAATAAAAAAACGAGTATTCTGCCACTAGAATAATCTACAATAATCAACATCAAAGAGTCTAGATATATCCGGCACACATTTTGGCTGATAACCATGTTGGGTGTCTGATCCTTCTTCCGACATATCCGGCTTGACTTAATCAGGAAACACGGTAAGAGTTGCCAACCGACAATCTATCCTGCCGCTTCATAAAATAAAAAAGAGTCTCAATAACAGGACATGCATTTGTTTAAACAACTGTTGACTAAACACAATTGTTGAGTGGCGATTTGTGTGTGAATTATCCATCTAACAAACGACAAACAAATGCATCTAGTGCCCTGAGGAGCTTCCAAAGGTTCCCTGAGCGTCCCTCTGGCGCGCTGCGGCTCCACGGTACCCGGGGAGACGGCTCGAGCTCTGCTGAAGAACAGATCAGTTTGACGTGGGCTGCTTAGCATATCAGAGCAGAGCAAAAGCCTAATTAGATCTAAATTAACGTCAATTTCTTGACTCAACATTATGAATTGAGGATGAGGGACTAATTAATGCGCACAGAGGTTAATGGGTTTGGTGTGTTTGTACGTGTCTTCATATACAATGATGGCTCTCTTTCTCTCTCTAATCACCTCAAATACAAAATGCCAGTCCTATTTTCAGATATATTTTTTCATGTGTAAATGTATGCAGTTGAAATAGTAGAGCTGGGGTACCTATGCAAGACAATTAAAGGTAGGGTCAGACAGTTTATTGGAAGCTTTTCTTCTCTCCTTATTCCTACAGCAATCCAATCAAATGCTCTGACCTTAAAAAAACAAAAAAATCTAGCACAAGGGGTAGGAGACCCTTTAGCTAAAGCTAGTGGGCTAGTCACGTGTTTAGGGGAGTGGCTTTGGTCTGAGGCGAGGTGCTGCATCTTCGGTTGGATACTTTCAAAGGCTAGCTTTCTCGAGTAATAATAATTACATTGAGTTCTAATTGCAAAAGTGTAAGCGTTTAGTGTACCGTGATTATCTGATGTTAATGTCATGTAGCTACCTAGCTACAAAACGTTAATAATGACAAATTAGCTTGGCATTGAAAAAACTGGCTGCAAATTAGTCACTTTGATGTTAAGGGCTGTTGAAGGACTAAGCTAATTCACATTTGAAAAATATTAACAACTAAAACAAGAAACATTCCGTTAAGTCACTTAAGTTTCAGGTCCTCTCCTTTGAAAGACAGTTTAACCTACAGTTGACTGTCCTGAATTTAAAAAATAAGCTGAATAATCGAAGGTTCTGCGCTGACACACCAGTCTAGCAAATGTTGTCGTTCTCACCGACAAATCTGCTGACGCAAGTCAGGGGATATAGATAAAAGTTAAAACATAATGTATTAGGTTGAAGTATTGCGGAAGGGGTAATTAGCTCAAAGAACTCTTCCCAAACATCCGCCTGGGATAAACCTCTGTGAATCCATTACAGCCATTACCTCCGTCAGCACCGCCGCCCTGCCTGCCGCCGTGCTAGCACTGATGGATGTGGTCGCGCCATTCCAAACCTCAATTAAGGAAGTCCTAATGGGGCGATGGTGATGGGAGGGAAACGCCAACACACACACTGTCCTGTCAAAAGGCAACGGGTCATTTGCCTTTAGATGAAAAACGAGAGAGACCAGACATCCCAGATATGGTTGCGCGATAGCGTAGGGGTTATGGTTTCTGCTCATTACTGTGGGTTGCTTTGGATAAAATCCGCTGCTAGATGACTTGATTGTGAATCGGAGGTGTCTAACGTCTCCGTCGTATGCCGCCTGCAATGTGTGTCGCCGCCTAAGTTGACCTTGGGCACCCACAAATAACAATTTCACATCCAATTAGCAAACAGGTTGGCAGCGACTCCCCTCCCCTGCGTACACAAATAACATCGCATCACCACGCACCGCCACGCAAACCGTCACGGACCTTCGCCGTCACCACAAAGAACAAAAGCAAGCACGCAAACCCGACCTTGGAATTAAACAGAAAATAATGATCAACCTCGCCCCGCCCCGCCTCCATCTATCCATCCATGTTTCCATAGTTACGGGGTTGTCAGTTGGGGAGTGGAGGCCAGCGTGGGGTGACAGCGTTGATTTGTCGCCTGGTCGGGGGAACGCGTGTAAGGTGAGGGAGGAGACCGTCCGTGGCGCTCGGCGCCGGGGCGGCTGGTGATAATTAGTCTCTGTGGCGGTGGCGGAGACGGGCCACACATGTTCCTGCTGTCACAGGTGTATTCTGGGAGATGAGCCGCGTTGACAAGCGTGACAGTGCCATCTGGGCCCGTCCGTAACGCAGGACACAGACTCCTCAGTGAGCGGGATACAGGAAGTGTTCGGGTGTGCATGTCGGCTTGGATGGGTGTGTGCCTGAATGTTGATGTGAGTGCAAAAGTGTGTGCAGGTGTGCACTTGTGTGTATGTGTATTGGTGTGTGGGTGTGGGTTCCTGTGTGCTTATATGATGTAAAAGTTTGTGCGTGTGTTTCAGTTTGTGCTTGTTTGTGTGTGTGTGTGTGTGTGTATTTGAATGTAGCGATCTGTTTAGATGTGTATGCTTCTGTGAGTGCAGATGTTTCTTTTTGTGCATTTCTGCTGTGTGAGTGTAGATGTTTGTTTTTGTGCATGCCTTTGTTTGTGAGTTTATGTGCATGTGTGTTGTGAGTGAGTGAGAGAGAAAGGGAGAGATTTTTGTTTTATCGCGGTGGATGCTGTAAGTATTGCTGTGAGTGGTCCATTAGTGTGTGCACGAGTGAATCATATCGTGTTTGTGTGTGCGTGCACGTCAGTGTGTGCATGTGCACATCGTGCCTTATATATCTATATATGCCTTATATTATGCATCCAGGTTTTAGTGTCATATGCAGTGTGTATGTGTGTTGTGTGTGTGTGTGTGTGTGTGTGTGTGTGTGTGTGTGTGTGTGTGTGTGTGTGTGTGTGTGTGTGTGTGTGTGTGTGTGTGTGTGTGTGTGCATGCATGTGAGATGAAACAAAAAGATAAAAAGCTACGCAAGAGAGCAAGCAGGAGAGTGAGAGATAAAGAGGGAGAGAGAGGGGGGTGTGAGATGAGGGAGAGAGGGAGAGGGGGAGAGGGGGGTCTTGCGTTGACCTCTCTAACATGGCTCCCGGTGGACTAGTGTTGTTGGATACTCCCTAGCTCTCATCGTCTTTAGCTAGCTCATCCCCGGAGCTAGTACCAGATCAAACATGTCATTGATCTCCTGGCCCCATTATCATAACACCCTCCCCTGGCTCCCTGCACTGCTATCCTCACAGCCCCTCCCTTCCTAACTGTGATTCATAATGTGGATATGGTTACACACAGATGTTAAATGGCATCCAAAGTCATTTAATCCCCACAATGAAACAGACAATTTTGTAAATGTGCATTAAGGACCGACGTCCTCTTTCTGCTTCCAAGTGAGGTTTAGGGTTAGTGAGGGTTAGTGAATGTAGCACCCCCATTGATGTAGGGGAGAGAGAGAGAGAGAGAGAGAGAGAGAGAGAGAGAGAGAGAGAGAGAGAGAGAGAGAGAGAGAGAGAGAGAGAGAGAGAGAGAGAGAGAGAGAGAGAGAGAGAGAGAGAGAGAGAGAGAGAGAGAGAGAGAGAGAGAGAGAGAGAGAGCGAGAGCGAGAGCGAGAGAGAGAGAGAGAGAGAGAGAGAGGGAGAGGGAGAGGATTTGAAAGGATAGCTGAAAGAGAAGATTGATAAATATGGATGGATGGGAGAGATTTTATCTTGTCACAATGTTCCCAGGTCCTTACTACTTAGCTCAGAGTTAAAGCTTTTGTATTACATATATTGAGAACATTTTGAGTTTCATTTTTCAGTTTTCAGTTAAGCAGAATCCGAATTGTAATGCACAGTAAAAGATAAATGCAATGAACTTGTCCAAACACCAAAATCAAGGCCTTCCCACTGGAGCACAACGCAACATACACTTCTGGCCTTTGGAGAACGACTGTATTCATTCATAAATCAGAGAACAGAGGAGGGGGGAGGCTGGGAGTGAAGTAGGGATCAGGGAGGTTGAGGGGAGGAGAGGAGGTGAGAGAGGAGTGGTGATAAGGGGAGCTGAGAGGAGAGTCGGTGGGGAGGAGGTGGAGAGGGAGGGAGCCGAGAGGAGAGGAGGTGGGGAGGAGGTGGAGAGGGAGGGAGCCGAGAGGAGAGGAGGTGGGGAGGAGGTGGAGAGGGAGGGAGCTGAGAGGAGGAGAGGAGGAGGTGGAGAGGAGAGGTGAGCTGAGAGGGAGAGAGAGCAGAGAGGAAGAGATAAGCACAGAGGTGGCAGGAGGTGGAGAGGGAGGGAGCCGAGAGGAGAGGAGGTGGGGAGGAGGTGGAGAGGGAGGGAGCCGAGAGGAGAGGAGGTGGGGAGGAGGTGGAGAGGGAGGGAGCTGAGAGGAGAGGAGGTGGGGAGGAGGTGGAGAGGGAGGGAGCTGAGAGGAGAGGAGGTGGGGAGGAGGTGGAGAGGGAGGGAGCTGAGAGGAGAGGAGCAGAGGGCAGTAGATAACCACAGAGGTCAGCTCCGCTGTTTGAAACAAGACAGTTCATTAACCCCCCCCCCCCCCCCCGGCCTGAAGTCACCCCCTCAGCACCCCCAGCAAGGAAACCGTTCAATGCATATGCAGCACACTGTGTTCTTTCATACATTCATCATTATCTGTTTTTGCGAGAGTGAGAGAGAAATCTCGAAAATTGTGGTGTGTGTGTGTGTGTGTGTGTGTGTGTGTGTGTGTGTGTGTGTGTGTGTGTGTGTGTGTGTGTGTGTGTGTGTGTGTGTGTGTGTGTGTGTGTGTGTGTTGTGTGCGTGCGCACAAAATACATCATCTCAGTTGTCTGTTGTTAACTTGTATGAATCAAAGTGACCAATGTGTAAGTGTATTTGCAAATGGATATGTATTCATGATTCATGATTGAGTGTGTTTTACAAGGTTAGGGTGCTTCCGTTGGTTTGTTTGTGTCATGCGCTTCACAGACGCTGTAGTTGTGTGTGTGTGTGTGTGTATATTTTGTTGCCGTGTGTGTATGATGTCCCGTGTAAGGACGTTGCTTATGTTAATACATATTTAAGGATGGATAATGTCCCCCCTCCAGGCAGACTCCCCTTTGCTCTCCATGCATTTGATGATCTCCAGTTGTGGGTCACCATGGGAGACCCTGTGTGGAAAACAAAAGGTTAGGTCCTTCAGTTCACTAATAGGCAGCGTGGATCTTTGATCGTCTGCAGGCGGAAGGAAAAACAAACACTTAAAATGTGGCCATTCTGAAAAAACAACCACTTAAAACACAGGATGCCCCAGAAGGAGCGCACCGAATCACTACTCCATCTTCTATCTCCAAAGATGCAAATTTGTGTTTGGTACACAAAAGCTTCCCTTTTTTCATATTTGAAGGTTGGGTACTTTCGGATAACAGTGAGCGAAGAATTGAGTTGGTTTATTCAACGGATATCGAGTATGGTAGCTATGTTAACAGGTTCAAACACTTAACCCTGTCGCCAAGAAAATACACGTATCGATCTATCCTCTGGCAAGAGCTGAAATAAAATACATTAAATGAATAATACGGTGGATGTTGCAATAAACATTTGACTAGCAGCAAGCCTCCCTCATGTTGCTCTATGCTAAAGATGGACAATGGCTTGAATCTAGTAAATTAAAAAACCCTTCATCCTCATTCACTTCAAACAGCCAGTTTATGCATAACAATTGTAATTAACGCAGAACACTTGGGTTTAATTAACAGCCTCTCCACTTCATAATATAACTAAGCATTGCTTGGAAATAACCAGGATGGACAATGGTTCAAGGGCAAACAAGGCGGCTCATGTATATTCACCTTGACATTAGTTATTTAGATGCCCAGGGTAGAAATGCATGCTTTCCCTAGCCCTTGGGTACATATAGGGCTTGTGCGTCACAACGTCAAACTATATTGGAGCCTCTGAGGTTAGATATTAAGTTTGAAGTAACGTTGGTCATTGTTGTTTTGAAAATGATCATGAAGGAATGTGTCATTATGGGGATACTATTTACACTGATGTGGAATTGTACACTAGAAAAATCTTGAGCCCTCTCATTATGCATCCTGATATGCAAAAACGACATTAAGTTGATCTGTTGTAATCATTTGTTGTTTGCTGATAATCATACATTTACTATTAATTATGTTTTCGTGCGAATGATGGTCATTGGTTGTTTTGTTGAGTAGCCTTCATGAACAGAACATAGTGTGTTAGCAGCCATCGTTGCTGTGTTGAAGAAAGCAAACTGTTGCTCTTCACATAGCTTCTGGTCTGTTTATGGTTCTCCAAGCCTAAGCTTGCCACAGTTAGCATCAAGTGTGAGAAGCTGAGGAGGCTGTGCCTGGCACCAGATCGCTATCAACCCCCATCTGCTGAAACTTTTGTGAAATTGTATCGATGTCCTACTCACGCCGTTATGATATAGTTTGATTGTTGTTTCGGTATCACTACTGTATTAACTTGATTAGTGCATTAGTAACCTGTATTAGAGTTATCTTCTGTATGAAACAAAATATGTATGTCTGTCAAGCGTTGGTTGGCATGATTTTGTTTAGAGCAGGGGCTACGCTTTGCTGATAGCCAGGGTTTCACATTCGCTTATAGCACGCTGGGAATTAGTGAATTTGCTAGAAACATACTAGCCACCTTCTCAGAGTCTAGTACACTGGGTTGGTAAACTAAGCTTGTTAGACTGGGTGATGCATCATGAAATGGTGACACTGAGCCACCTCTGTGTATTAATATTAGTCACAGCAGGGACTGCCAGGTTCATAGTATAACTTCACCTAATATTATTGTAGATCGGTGGCTGCCCATACTGTATCGAGTTGTGAAACACGCAGGCCAAAGCAACCGAGAAATCTGCAAAGAACGAATTCTGTTCCAACTTCCGCTTCCTCAGAGCTGTGGAAACCCCCTCGTACGTTAACGCTAATGTACGCCATTTGGGGAAACCAGCCAGCGTTCAGAGGGTATCCAACCGATACAATCCCACCCGTCCCTTCAGGCCTCCCAAAACACCTCACCAAATACAACACAACACAATGACCTTTACTTACACTCGAGAGACACTGAGGTTTCCCTCATTTACAGTGGCAACAAGCATACACAATTACAAGGATAACATATAAAAATTATGATGAAATATATCAATAAAGTATATACAATACAAAAAGAGCAAGAATAAAATAGGATTAAATACTAATGAGAATGAAATCAGCTAAACTAATTACAGTGGGATGTGTACAATTCAGAAATCGTAGATTTAAAGTAAAAGTAGGAAGAGCATTTTTAAGTTGCTCTGCAGAGCATCCCATGAGTTAGGATCACTGAATGAAAAGTCATCCGTAGGCCGGAGTGAGCTTGGGGACCCTTAGGAGGAGTCGCTCACTGGACAGGGAACCACAGGTCTCTGTGTCCCAACCGAGCATGTTCCACATGGAAGGTGGCTGTTTCCCAATGAAAGCTTTAAATATAAAAACAGAGTTTCTCACGTCTCATTAAAAGAGAAGGCCAATCAACCTTTTCATACAAGGTGCAGTGTTGGGTTCTTAAGCAGTCACCTTTAATGAATATAAGAGTCGAATGATATACAGACTCCAAAGGTTTTAGGATAGAAGCAGGTGCATGCTTATAAACTACATCCCCATAGTCCAGCACTGAAAGAAGAAGTGCTTCAATAACCCACTTTCCACCATTGGGAAGCTGGTTCTATTCCTATATACAAATCAAATGTTCTTCTTATGTAACGTGAAAACAAGTTTATCAATATGAGATTTAAAAGGGAGATTTACATCAAGCCAGAGGCCTAGATATTTGTATTCAGACACTCAATAATAGGCCGACTGATAGTGATAATACACAAGACTAGCTTGCTAGCTTCAGCAATAGGGCTGCCAAGCCTTACATACGCCTTCCTTCAGTTGATGTGCAATAAGTGCGCTGGCAGAGTGCGTGGAGGTAACTTTGTAGGTAGGGTGACGGGCAGGTAAAGCATCCAATCATTTCATTAGGGCATTAATTTCATGAATGAGTATTTCATTATGCAACCTAACCCTGGATCCCATTAAATCCGGAGAAAAATGCACCATTAATAAATCAGAAGAGCTCAACATTGCATTAAGTAAAATAGCAGATTTCTTTCAACCAAAGTCTATGGATAACTGGTTAAAACCTGACTTAAATCTACAATGAAACCAGGCTACTACACCAAACTTTTTAAGCTCAGAATTATCTGAAGAACCGAAATAAGAGGGTGAAGTTGCCCTAATCGCTCTCAGCTCACCAGTTCTTTTTACACAAACGTTAAAAAACCTTTTCAGATCCAGTTTTCTGACCTTTGGTTGAGCACCCACTAATGCCATAGTCTCTTTTTGTGGACGAGCTATCTAAATTTTCAGCTGGTCTTGGTAAATATTCTGACAATAGCTTATTTGGGCATTTCAACATTGAGGTGATTAATCTGACTAATCTCAAAAGCTTTGTCAGACACTTCAAACAGTTTGTGCAGAACCATACCATCGATAGTGGAAAAACAATCGTATTGTCCCGTGATGTTTGAATTTCAGATGTGATTGTCTCACCTCATACCTCAGCTTTATTCAAGAACTACTGCTCAATGTACATGTGGTGGTATTGTGCCCTCGCCATATATCTGCCAAGCTACTTATATCTGTCGTCGTATCAGCCCTGTCATACTGCTTCAATTAGTTAACCGTCACTTGCTCCTATTACTAACTATAGGCGCTCCTTGTATAGCTTCAGTGAGGACTTAACACTACTTTATCTGAAGCCATCAACTCTGCTGCTCCTGTTAGTGTCAAAAAGCAAACTAGAAAAAGTCCAACTCACTGGTTATACGAATACACTTGCACCCTCAAACGAGAATGCTCCTTCCTTTCTTTTCTAAAGTCCTGAAAATACATGTTTGGTAGCCTACCAAACATCCATCCCCCGATGAAAAGCAACTTATTTGAACCCTTGCAGGCTGGGTTAAGGACTTTCTATTCCAGAAACGGCTGTGACCAAAGTCGTAATCTTTTTTGCCATGGACCGCAATTCATGCTCCCTGGAGGTGCCGCTCAATGCCCACTTTGCCACAATTGACCATAGTATTATTCTTGATTGTTTCAAACACTGTTGGCATTAAAAAGCTTGTCTCTTCTCTGCTTCAAATCTTATCTAAAAATAAGGAATTTGTTCTTTGGGAAGAATCCAAATCGAGACACTCCAACCCAAGCTTCGGTCCTCCACGGTCTATCCTTGGTCGAGTGCTCTCTTGGAAATATTATCCACAATTATGGAATAAGATTTTGAAGTAATGCTGATGACACTCAAATATAAATTCCTATTTGATCAACCAACTACTCCCAGAAGGTTGAATCTTGCCTGACTGGAATTAATAGTTTTGGATGTCCCAAAACTACTTGCAGTTTAACACAGGGAAAACAGAGAGGCATCATGGGCCTGATGCAACAATTCAACCTTATTTATATAGCATATTTCATACACAGGGATCCTGTATATGAAGCATTTTGACTCTGGGAACAATTAGCTGACTGGTACCAGTTGATTTAAAAGGTCTTGGTACCTGCCAACTGGTACTTTTTAGTTCTGCGCCTCGTCCGAGCTTCCAAGATAGCTGATCCGATACTTTTGTTGTTGACGTGTAAACAGGCTGCTTGCCACTGGATTTAACCAAGAGTGACGCCACTGGACGAGTCATGATTGAGCGTGAGTCCAAAGCCTGGAACACCCGCATCTC
>OLKM01004646.1:0-20918 GCA_900291075.1 Melanogrammus aeglefinus | reverse complement strand
CACCGTCTCCATATGGAGAGACTGCACACTCGCTCTCTCTCTTCTTCTCTTCTCTCCTACGAAGAGAGAAAGAGGAAGAGAGAGAGAGAGAGAGAGAAGAGGAGAGAGCGAGGAGAGAGAGAGAGAAGAGAAAGACATCTCACCGGCCGCATGAAAGCTGTCCCCTCTTAACGCGAAGGAAAAAGCTTCATTGGTCACCTTATTCTTTAGGTTCATACTAAAGAGGTAGAGAAAGGAATTAGGAGGAAGGAGATGTGCGTTCAAGCATGTCTTTCGAGACAGAACAATTTAAGTACACTGCGGACGCTACTAAAGAGCAATAGCGTGACAGACATTATTTTCTACAATCATATATTTTACTCACGGTGGGCATAATAAGTATTCCTGCGATTGACCACGTCCAATGCATTATGCCACGCCCACAACGCATGATGACCAAGCCACACAACGTTCGGATCTTGTATATAACGATACATTGAATAAAAGCTCAGTCCGTGTCCCGAATATCACATATCCGTACTTACTGCCTAAGTTTGCTAGTAGGTGTTCCAGAACCAGGACGTTGCATACCTTTTGCTTGCATACGCATTTTACCAGTGCTAGCGCCCAGCCTGTATTCGTGTTAACGGCTGTGTATACGACCTCATCAAAGGCCAGAAGTAATAGCTCGTTTCCTCAATACAAGTGGGAACAGAATGTGTCTCTCAAAAAATGTCTGATATCATCAATGGTTGTATCCAGCAGATATGAGAACCCCCCGAGTCATAATCTGCACGGATTGGACCCTTTGCAATTTACCACATATAAAATTCTTATTATTTATTATAACATTATATTGACAATGTAAAAAGATTAGTTGAATTTAGATTTTAAAAAATTACATAAAGTTCCTAATTTCTCAGCCGTGTGACCTTCTTCTAGGTGGTCTGCACTCGCTGCAAACAACCATCGCGTCTGGACTTTCGTTCTATGCCTCGCATTCAGTGGAACCATATACATACACAAGTTCGCAGAGATCTGTCTGCCAGCTTTCAGCTTAAGCAATGAGCAAACAGTTGATTTGGATATAGGATTACCTTCTTTGGACGAGGTCTTTGGACTCGAAGACTCGAATGTCTCTATTTCTAAGCATTTTACAAAATTCTTCATTTACAACTGGGATCGAAACAAATAATGTAGATCATTTGCGTGTTTTTTACTGCTTTTTTTTTAAAGTCTTCTTTAAAAGCGTATCTATATGTCTTTGCAACCCTTGGCATCTTCGCCTTCCAAGACTTCGCCTAACCCTCATTCCGAACTGGATTGAGATCGCCTCTCGGTTCTGTTGGAGGTGCCAGGTCGCCTTTCTTCACTGCGGTATTACCGGTGTCTCTACGTGTCTCGTAGCCCTCCACGGGACATATGAGAAAACTCTTTATTAAGTAATATTGCGAATGACTTCTTTTGGATCCTCATCCATCCTTCTCTGTGAGACCAATCATCCGCAGGTCCATCTTCGTTTATGTAGCGGTTTGCTCTGCATGGCTCCTTTCAACAGGTTATTTTCTCTGTGACGATGTCGAACTTTTTCAGTATGTAGCACGCACAGATGTCTCTCTCTGTTTTTCATTGGCAGCCGTTGTATGTAGCTCTCGATTACATCTGTTCGAAACTCTTCAGAATTCTGTCTGTTCATACCATTTTCCGATGCTTCAGTAGCTGCACCTCATTGTAAAATTGCATGCATTAGTTTGGCTTCCGTCTTTCCGTTTTCGCCTTTGACCTCTCTGTTTCTTGGGGATTTGGCTCTTTTTTTTGGCGATGGTTCTTTGTTCAGTTTGTGTTCTTTTAAGCATATGCATCTGCACCAACACTTCTTCAGCATTTTAAATCGTCACATTGCCCGGGAGAGCACCCAAGTGCAGTCGTGGTCCCATGCTAGCAGTCAAGTTTACCCTCTCGGAAAAAAGAGAAAAAGTTACAAAAAGAAAAAGCTCAACTGTTTCTTATTTATGTTATGTTTGACACGAAATTGGAATAGCTGTTTAGCACAGGTTTACACTGTTAATCACGGTTTCAAGAAGCTGAATAAAGAACACAAGACCCGGAGCTGCAAAAGCATGCCTACCTTTCACTCTGCATTTGAAAACCCTCTCCTTGATGTTGCCTGACGCCACTCAGAGCAGATTTACATAGAATGAATGAGGCGCCATTTGGATATTCCGATGTCCATTCTATAAATTATTCCATGGGATTCGCCGCTTCATCATATTTTCGTTAATAAGATCAACGCAGCCATCTTAGGGCTCGCCGTTAGCGGCAAGAGAGCGAAGCCAGCTGAGTCAAAGCTGCACATTTATTCACCTACTGCATTAACTATAGTCATTTTTTCCTCGTTTTAAGGTCTATATACTTTGTTATAGTAGCTAGGCGATAAAAGCGCCTTCACGTTCAAGCGGGTGTTTATTGTGAGGGAGTAGCGGAGCGGCAGTCGTGATCGTAATTTCCCGGTTAGATGCAACCACAGGTATTCGATTTGGAACAACACTGACATCTAAAAATTACGTAGACCCTACAGTATTGAGTGTGGATAGTTGTATTTAAGTAGTACTTCATGAGAAGTCATGGGATATCCGGAACACGACAATGAGATCTACTTATAGTTATAACTAAATTGTATAGATTTATATAATAATGATACATTTTAGAATATTTAATTAATCAATAAATAAACCATTTTTCAAATTAAATCCAAATAAATTGTTGACATTTCTAAACGAAGCGGAGACCATCATTAAATGTATTGTTTTTGCGGTTATTCAGCTTCTTCTCCGGAAAAAAACACGACCGCATTGCAGTCGGCAGGGCATAGTTAACATGGAAGAGAACATCTTTGTTACACTCAAAATTTTGGTATTTTAAGTGCATTATAGAGTGCATGAAATTAATCGCTGAGAATTCGAACACACTACTAAAATGGCGTGCACCCTATATAGTGCACTATATCCTTTGATACGGAACAATTTCGAAACACAGCTTAGGTCTCTTACGGCGGCGCTAGAACGTTTAACACAGACGGCCATCTTACCACAGGCAAACTTTCTGTTTGAATCTGTCAACGGGTCAGTCAGTGATCTGCACAAATGCTAATACTCTTATCTCGCTGAAATGACAGAATTTACAAATGTTTGGTTTTTACAAACGGTTTTGGTATTCTTACAAATGTTATTAACGTGGTTATAATCTTGAACCAATTTTAGAAACATTATTCTATTTTTTTTGGAACTTACACATATTTATTCATTAGTAGGCCTATGCGTGTCATTAACTACTCTCCTGACGTTTATAACAGTCCAAAACCGTTTGAAAATTGGTTGAAAAGTGAGGAAATTATGGTTATTTAAATAGTACATGTACCACTACCTATAATGTTATGGGTGAGCAGCTGACTTGTATGCAAGATGGCCGCAGTGCGGACGTTTCGACTCCATGGCCAGCAGTTTGGACGAGACATCTAAGCTGTGTTCGAAATAGCTGTGTATCTGATTTATCTAATTCACCTTATTTTGCTCGCGTGACGAGGGGGGGTGCATTATGGTTCCGTTTTGTGTTCTATCTCCGGTGAGCAACTCTGCCCGTTATCGGTACAGTGCACAATAATTGTTGCAGCAGTGCGGGGAGGACGAGACGGGATCCAAGGTTACACAGCGACGGCAACTCTCGTGCCCATACACCCGCACGACAACGACAGCTGCCTTTATTTAAACAACATCCAAACATGACAGAAACACGCGACACACTGACCCAACGGACATGCAAATCTCGGTAATGGTGGCGGGCAACACTACACAACAACCACACACAACCATTAAATAATCCCGAACCATTAACCCCACTTAGCCCCAAAACGCAGAACAACTTCATAACCTTTTGTCAACGGGACCAACCCCAATTCCCAGACCCCCCGCGGCCTCCAGAACATGGTGCCACACCCGTGATCGCACACAGCCCACATCTCAGGGTCAAGGAAGTCCCGACTACGCCAACACCTCAAGGCACAGTCCGAGTGTTCAGGGGCGCGTCGCCTCGCCTTGGGCCCTGTCAGTGGCGGCCCGTTGCGGTGCAGCCTTCCTCGCTGGTTGACGGCCTGTCTCCAGCTGTCCGGCCAGAAGACAGGGTTGTGTGGTCGGGACACTACCTCTAACCGGGGCCCACAGTTTTTGGCGTAGGGAGGCGCTGGAGGGCGTTCGGGGACCCCGCCCTCTGCCGTCCTGGCGGCGGGGGAGGAGGGTCGTCGCCGGCCACGCCGGCGGTTGGATGGGGCCTGGAGGACGCTGTCCAGTCACCCGTAGTCCTTGACCCGACCGACACTGCTCGTGCGGTCGGTGGCCTGGTTTTCGGACCCGTTCGCGTGTCCTGCCCGCGACGGGTAACAACGTCGTTGTGCCACGAAAGATGCCGGCCCCAGCCCCGTCCACCCGGCACACAACAACGGCAGCTATGCTGGCGGAAATAGACTGGTCCTGGCAATCATCCTCCCTGCAGGCTGGTTGATCAGAGGAGTCCGCCTGCAGACGTGAGATCGGAGGCACCGGACGGTTGCAGGTCCGATAGCTCCCGGCTCTGCTCGTTCCACCACCTCAAGAGCCACCTCGAGGTTCGGGGGCCCGGTGAGGCGGACGCCGTCCTTGCGTCCCAACCGCTGCGGGCAAGTCCTTGGAGGAACGATTGAAGGCCTAGTTCCTCCCTAGCTGCAGCAGGGAAGTCGGGGTAGCCCCGCTGGGCGTACAGCAGTACATCTGCTGCGTAGGCCCCCCCTCCCGGCGGCGGCGGCAGGTCAGCAACTCCCGGCTGTGGCCCATGACCCCCCGCTGCCCGAAACGCCTCTCCAAGGCCTGGGTCAGGGCCCCGAGGTCCCGTTGGTCCACTGGGGCAAGGTCCAAGAGAACCTGCACCGCCGTCCCCTCCAGTGCCAGAGCGAGGTGACCGCCGCCTCCCGGCACCCAGCTGTTGCTGCCATTCAACAAGCCGGAACTGGGCAAGGTACGGCCTCAAGCTGTTTCCCCGGAGAACTTCGGCAGCTTCCACCGCCGTCCTTGCCACAGGGCGCGTTGACAACTGCATAATCTCCGTTCGGTGGCCCGCTGCCGCTCCCAAAACGCAGGGTGCCGTCAGCGTAGACGGATGGCGTCGTGGGGCTTCCTGGGCTGCGACCGTCAATCCAAACGGGGGGTGGGGATCCTTTATCCGGTTGGGGCTTCCATGGGCTCGACCGTCAATCCAAATCCTTTATCCGCTTGCGCAGGCCAATCCCACTTCTGACACCAATGTGGCGAGCAGTCTTCAGCGAGAATCTTCAGACACTCTGCTATCCTCACTCTCCTCCTCCTTGGATTCCCTCTGTCCCTTCCACTCCAGACCAGCGCGATCCTCACCCCCTCCTCCTTGGCTCTCCGATCCTCTGCAGACTTGTAGAACAAACGGGCAGCTGAGAGGAAATGGAAGACATCAGACTGTCCTAATGATCTATCCCACTATCTTTTCCTTCTTTCTGATTTCACCTCTAGTGTGTCAACAACCAAATCTGCCTTCTACCGGACCAAAATCAACTCCTCCGCCTCTAACCCCAGGAAACTATTTTTCCTGTTTTCGACCCACTTCAACCCTCCCTCACCCCCACCTCCTTCCTGCCTTACTGCTGATGACTTTGTTATCTACTTTACCAAGAAAGTGAATGACATCAGCTCCTCTTTCAACCCTGCCTCCATCCTCCCTCCTCCAATCCACTCCTCCTCCGTCTTTACACAATTTATCCCTCTCACCTCTGACGAGGTCAACAGAATAATAACATCTAACCATGCCACCACCTGCCCCCTTGACGCTATCCCATCCTCTCTCCTCCAGAATGTCTCAAGCGACATCCTGCTATTTCTCACCTCACTTATCAACTCCTCCCTCAAAGTGAGGGAGGAGTTGCCTCACAAGACATTGTTCCAGCATCTTTCAAGACTACCAGAATAAAGCCTCTCCTCAAAAAACCAACTCTTAATACCAACGACATCCAGAACTACAGAACGGTATCTCTTCTTTCATTCCTCTCTAAAACACTGGGACGTGCCATTGCTAACCAACTGTCCTCCTATCTCTCATCTAACAACCTGCTCGACCAATCCGGCTTCAAGAAGGCACACTCCACTGAGACGGCTCTCCTTGCAGTGACTGAGTCCCTTCGTGCTGCCAGAGCCTCATACCTCTCATCGGTTCTCATTCTCCTCGACCTGTCCGCAGCATTTGACACGGTGAACCACCAGATCCTCCTTGCCACTCTTGCTGAACTTGGCATCGCTGAATCTGCTCTTTCCTGGTTCACATCCTACCCGATGAACCGCACCTATCAAGTGACTTGGAATGGGTCCTTGTTCAAACCTTGCACGCTTGAAACTGGGGTCCCTCAAGGCTCTGTACTGGGGCCTCTTCTGTTCTTCCTCTATACCAGATCTCTGGGCTCTGTAATTGCATTACATGGCTTATCCTATCACTGCTATGCTGACGACACTCAGCTATTTCTCTCTTTCCCCTCATCTGATAAAGCCCTGATTGCAACACGCATATCGGGATGTTTGGAGGACGTCAGCACCTGGACGACTGCCC
Organism: Melanogrammus aeglefinus; assembly: GCA_900291075.1. Classification (NCBI taxonomy): domain Eukaryota; kingdom Metazoa; phylum Chordata; class Actinopteri; order Gadiformes; family Gadidae; genus Melanogrammus; species Melanogrammus aeglefinus. Next base: position 14,288 of record OLKM01004646.1, on the reverse strand, counting down.
ATCGCCTGCGGCTTAACCTCAACAAAACCAAGGTCCTCCTAATCCCTGGAAAAGATTGCCCACACATGGACTTACTGGTCACCGTTGAGAAAATCACTGTATCTCCTTCTCCAACTGCCAGAAACCTCGGTGTGGTATTGGACAATCAGTTATGCTGCACCGCAAACATCCCTGCGGTGGCTCGATCCTGCAGATTTGCACTTTACAACATCCGCAGAATCCGGCCCTTCCTCACAAGGGAAGCAGCTCAGCTTCTAATCCAATCACTGTTCATCTCCCGCCTCGACTACTGCAACTCACTCCTGGCTGGACTTCCTGCCTCTGCGATTAAACCTTTGCAGCGCATCCAGAAGGCGGCAGCTCGCCTCGTGTTCAACCTACCAAAGTTTTCCCATGTGACCCTCCTCGTCCGGGACCTCCACTGGCTCCCTGTAGTAGCTCGCCTCAAATTTAAGACGATGGTACTGGCATACAAGGCAGTCGATGGAACTGCCCCTGCATACCTCCAAGCAGTGGTGTAGTCTACGTGATACGCAGGTATACGCCGTATAACCACTAGGAAAACTCCAGCATTTGCGTATGCCCACTTAAAAATGCGCAATGATACGTATCAATTTCGATAGAGACAGAATTTCTCTTTATTTCATGAATGAAAGTATGACACTTCTTCAATTTTCCTTGTCGGAAGTCGGAGAGTCCCGAGTTCCGAGCATGGACATATAAAAAGTCTGGGTACAATGGAACGCAGCATTATAGCGCGAGAGGCTTCCGTCCATGGTCCGTGCCGTGCCCCGTCACCTAGACCTGACGTCACGTCACCTAGCAACAGCGAAATCATCTTTGTGGGCTCCTCGGTGATTTCCAACTTTGTGTCCAACTTCCTAACGTCAATAATGAATATCAAACGAAAACAACAAACCACTTTGAACGATTTTTTTAATGCAAAAAAGCCTGCTGCTGCCTTGGATGCAACTCCGTTAGTCAGGTTAGAAGATGGAGAAGAGTTGGAAGAGGGAACTACAGCGGAGCCTGAAGCCAGCAGTGTACCGGGTAAGTGAAAGTCGTATATCGTATACAAGTTAACTTTAGCAGATATTAGCCTAATAGTTACTAGCTTATAAGAGCTTTCCCAAACTGAATAAATACCACACACATAGCCTATATTCATTAAACAGCCTTGCTAGCTTAATCTTGGTGTAGTAAAGATAAACAATTAGCCAGGCTGATTTGTCAACGAACATTTTCCCCACCTTAAAGGATTGCGTTGGCCAACGTACTTATTATTGGCACATTTTAGTGAGTGAGTCAGTGGTGTGTGTGTGTGGCTAAATATGTCATTGTTCCTTCTAGATAATATCTCCTGGCCAGCCCTGTGGACTGAGAATCAGGCTAGGGAGTTTAAAGGCAGGCATTCTTGGTTAGAATGGAAGGACAGAAAGTTGGGTAAATATCAGCCAACTTGTAAAGCTGGTATAAGAGCACCCCTCAGATGCCTGGCCCTGAATACAAGAACATTTGGAGAGTTTTGTAAACTAGCAGGCCACTACATTAACAATTGTTGACAAAAAGTGTTTGTATTCCACCAAATATCCTTCATGTTCCTGTGTGTGTTTATTACTTTGATACAATGAAGGGTGTTGTGTTTGTTTCTATTTTGTCATGTGCGCCCTCTGCTGTTCGTTTTTGAGGATGTAGTGTTGTTTTTTTCTTTTTCTCACTGAACAGATGTTTATTTCTATAGCTGATATGTTTAATTTATTTTAATTTATTATTTAATAATGACTCTGTGTAATAAATGTCCTGTGCAAAAGATTCAAGTATCCCTTCGTCTCCTTCGCACATTAGTACTCAGGCCAGGCCGGTTACATATACAGTAGTATAGTGTTTATATAGAAAACAGGTTTTTTTTATTGATGTTTTATAGTTTATTTGATGCTAGTGCCTAATGCTGATTTTAATTTGACTATTCATTGTCCTAGAAGCTTATGACAATATTAAGTGTTGAATAATCTGAATTACTTATGGTGGTTGTAGGCTACTGTATGCAACAGTGAGTGTGGCGGCGTTTTTAGGATGGGTATCGAAGAGGCTAATAGGAAATCATCACAGTATGCCCACTACAAAAACCTAGACTACACCACTGCCTCCAAGCATTGCTAAAGCCACACACCCCAGCTCGATCCCTCCGCTCAACTACCTCAGCTGGACGTCTGGTACCGCCATCGCTAAGAGCTAGCAAAGGTCGTTCAGCAAAGTCACAACTTTTCTCGGTTTTGGGACCTCAGTGGTGGAACGAGCTCCCTGCCATTCTCAGGACCGCAGAGTCGCTCACTATCTTCCGAAAAAGACTCAAGGCTCACCTGTTGAGAGTCCACCTCGACTCTGCATTGCCACCCTCCCCCCTCTGGCCACCATTGTACACTGTATTGTGTTGTATTGTATTGTATTGTATTGTATTGTATTGTATTGTATTGTATTGTATTGTATTGTATTGTATTGTATTACTTAACTGTGTAGCAACTGCAGTAGCTGCTATCATTGCTGTAACATTGGTTAGCCTAGCGATTGTTGTACTTGCACTTGGTTCTATGAACATCCTTTCTGTACCGACAGCGATATATTGTTGCACTTCTTATGACAAATGTACGTACTTACAATTGTAAGTCGCTTTGGATAAAAGCGTCTGCTAAATGCCCTAAATGTAAATGTAAACAGTGCCAATTAACCTTGCTCCGAAATTTGACAAGATTCTGAGAGTCTGCAGGTCTATGTAATCTCCGTGGGGACATTATACAAGAAGATGAGGAATAAGATGTTCAATCAGTAATAAGGTCAATCAGTTGTAATGGTTACATGGTTAAAATGTTGTTTCTATTGTTTTAATTGTTAAAAAAATTTACAAATCTATACCAAACTTTAACTTATTTCTGTATTTTTATAGACAAACGTGATGTCTTTGTCAGAGAGGGTTGATAAAATAAACTAGACGCATTTGCTAAATCCTCTAATGATTGAGTTAATGCTTTGACAGAATGCTAAAAACTAATTACATTAAAAACAATAGCAAATAATATGTACAAATAGTAGTTAAAATTTGTACAAGTAGTTAAGTAGTATAAAGTAATAATTTGCATAAATGCGTTTAACTCTCACAGAGCAAGAGGCGACCTTCATTATACTCGTCTGAAACATAAGGAAGCATGTCTCTGAAATAGAATGCTCTTACTCTTGGTGTGCTGGACTGACTGGGGTTGACTGCAGCTTTCAAAAAGAGATATTCATCATCCCGATCTTGGAATGCAAAACACGACAACCTTTCCACTATGTAAATATTGATACGCCTCGGTGCTCTTGACATTTTTCATGGCCGACCCATCGACGCCCACGGCCAGCACTTAATAATTAAATATATCCCCATATGACACCTGAGGCCACCGCCGCATGTCGTCCACCCACTCAGTGGAGTTCATTAACCTCCGGTGGCAAAGTACAATCCCTCCATTCGAACTTTTGACATGTTTTTTTTGTCTTTACCCACGTTAGCCTCTCCATCTTAATTTGCCGGGTATTGCAATGTAGCTATCTAGCTGGAGCTAGCCGACCGGAAGTTTCAACACAAAATGGAAGACAATAACATTTAAAAAGGGGCGTGGAGGAATAAGGTGAATAGGACTTAAAATACCCAAAATTATAGTGAACATACAATGTTCCCTACATGTTACTCCCGTATACCACAATGCAATGCGGTCGTGTTTTCCGTAGGAGAGAAGAAGCTGAATATCTTTTGGTGATTGAAATGCTCATTGCAAGCCTCCTATTCATGTCTACTGTACCCCTTCTGTCCACAAGCACTCCCCATATGGATATGGAGAATTGTTGCCACGCCCCAGTGGTGGTAAAGTCATATCTATGAAAGAGGGCATTCAAATATACTACAATGATCAATTAGGAGGCCGAAGCCCCAAAGGAAGTGATGCAATAAGTAACTTCTGATTCAAGGTAACAAGTAAGCTATAGACATGGGGTCTAACATGAAACTGATGTGGAACATATGCTCCCACATCACCCATGATGGCTACTTGCCCTTACAGGAAACGGACACAAGACCCCTACGAGGGCATTGGTAAGGTCTGGCCCATTGAGTAGATGTTCGTTCAGTTATGTGTGTTCCGATATTTTGCTGAAACAATCACAAGATGAGACGCAAATCTTTCCCGGCTTTTTGGGGATGAAAAAACTTCCATTGGTGAGGGATATACCATACAGGTCTGATTGCTCCATTCTCATCTCTGGAACCTTTTCAGCATCATCTCTTGCGATCACGTCCTCATGAAAGCACATAATCCTTTTTGGTTATTGTCATCCTTTACCAAACGTTTCTCCCAGGCATTTTAAGCCGTTTTTCTGGCGTATGCTTTGTTGTTTGGCAGGATTGGCCTTTTTTCCTTTGAAAGGCAAGGGCATTTTGTAATGTCCATTAGGCTTCTGCTTGATGCCCTCTTTAAATCTTTGCCAAAACAACCTGCAATGTGTCTTCTTGTGACACTGAAGCTTCTTCACTGGTCCTCTCAGGGAAATCTGACTCAAAGACTTTGATTATGTCTGCTGGAGTCATCATTTCTTTGACTTGGGTCCTACAAACAAAATGGACTTCAGATTTGAGTTCAACTGAAGACTTGATTGCTGGTATGACTTGCTTTGTGATGATACAGTGACTCATGCCTATTTTATCATCATGTTCAAGGCTGGCATTGTTGTAGCCAATGATGCTCCAACCGAAGGCAATCCTCACTTCCACTAATGACGTCTCTGGGAAGAAGGGCTTGTGGGCAGTTATAGCCTATCAACAATCCTACTTCACAGTCAAGCTCTGGAGACATTTTATGCTCTAAATGTTCTAAGTGAGGCCATAACTTTACAGTTGTACTTGTGGGTATTATGAGATCTATTTACTTCACACTTACTTAGGCCCATTGCCCCCTGCGGGGCGATAGGCCATTGACAAGTCCCCTCCATCTGACCCGGTTCTGAGCCCTTCATTCTACATCCGTCCAACTTAGGGCCAATCCCATTACTTGGCTCACTGTCTCAACCCTACATCTCAACCCTAACCCTACCCTTACCCTCATGGCTCATGCTCATTGCTACCCCTAACCGATCCCCTACCAAATGGGACAACCCTACCCTGTGACGTCATCAAACCTTACCGCGGGCCGCCTGGTCCACGGCCGGGCTGCAGAGCCCTATCACGGGCTCTGCAGCCCGGCCGTGGACCGGGGTTGGGCGGCCCAGGGTCGGGGAGCTGCCGGGCTCATGTCGTATGATATCCAGATCTTTCCGAGAGCTCCGCTTCTACAGGCCCTATCACATTAACCCCATAAACATGCAATCAAATGGGCGAAATGGGACATGAAAATAGGGCAAGTGTTGACATGGAACTATCCATGTTGCGGAGATCGCGAGCTAATTCGCTAAACTAGCGATTAGTGCATGACAATTTCAACCCGCGGTGGTTATGTATCTGGTTATAACGAATGTCTATAACGCATTGAAACTACATTTCGATAAATATAACAATTACTTTATATAATATATTACTAATATAATATTAATATATTAGTATATTTTTCACCTGGAGTCACTAGAAACCATGGAAAGATCTGGTTATATCATACGACATGAGCCCGGCAGGCTCCCCCGAGCCGTCGGGCCGCCCGCGGTTCCACGGGCCGGGCAAGGACCGGAGTCGGGCGGCCCAGGGTCGGGGAGCTGCCCCGGGCTCATGTCGTATGATATCCAGATCTTCCGAGAGTCCGCGGGCCGGGCTGCAGAGAGTATAATTAATAAAATAATTAATAGTTAATTACAGAGAAAACACTTAAATTTGTGTTTTTCAAATCCTGTCGCATGTTTTCGCCCTCCATCTTGTCTAGGATATTTCTTGATTTTCAGTTTTCTCGCAAGGTATTGTGGGAGCAAGTCACAACTGAAGCGCTTTGAGGGTGCCCATCGAAAATCTCAATTTTGAGGGGATGTTAGCCCTCCCCCTTACCCCTTAAGCTACCTTTAAACTGGTATTGGGACATGGCTCCACGGCGCGTGAACGCGCAACAGCGAGGGCTAGGGCTGAGATTTTCCTTTGAGCAAAGTAATGGGATTGGGCCTTAGTCCCTCTTCCCTCAACTCCTTCTCCAGGTCTCTCCTCCAGCTATTCCTCGGGCGGCCTCGTTTCCTTTTACCCTGTGGGTTCCACGTAAGTACTTGTCTCACGATGGCTTCTCTAGGCTTTCGCAGGGTATGGCCAAGCCACCCCCACTTTCATCTTCTTATCTGCCTCTCTATCGGCTCTTCCCCCGACATCTCCCATAGGCGTTCGTTCGATACCTTGTCCTTCCACCAATATACCCATGATTCGTCGGAGACAGCTATTTACGAAGCTCTGTATCCTATTTAGTGACTTCTTGGTCATTCTCCATGTTTCGGTGCCATACAGCAAGATGGACTTTACAATTGATGTAAAAATGCGTAGCTTGGTAGTTGTGGTGAGCTCTTTAGATGCCCAAATGTTCTTCAACATCAGATATGCACCTCGTGCCTTTCCAATCCTCCACTAGAACATCCCTGTCTGTACCCCCTTTACTGTCCACTTATGCTACCAAGATATAGGTGAAACTCCTCTACATTCTCTAGCTGATGTCTGTTCGACCTCTACAGGTAACCCACTGGTGTTGTTCATCCTGAGCATTTTTGTTCTTTTTCCTGTTGATCATGAGACCCAACTTCGCCGACGTTTCGGCAAGCTTTGTTGTCTTCTCCTGCATCTGTTGTTGGTTGTGTGAGAGCAGGGCTAAATCGTCAGCATAGTCGAGATCTCTTCAAGCTGCTTCCCATGGTGTCCACTGAATCCCTGTTTTGCTTTGCCTGGTTACTGTTCTCATTATCCAATCAATGGCCAGTAGGAATAGAAAAGGCGACAGCAGGCTGGTATATAATAGACTGCTCACCCTTTGACTGGATACGACCTTTGTGATTGTTATCGTTGACACTGTCAGCTTCACTGGGCTCCTTCTTAACATTCAATGCCTCGGCTGTATCCTTTAATATGAAGGTGATGTCACTCTGAGTGTCAAGCAAGGCATACACTAGAACTTTGTCTGGTTCAGCTGATATGGAGACATAAACTGGGACAACAGTAGATGTATGAGTGGTACCTTTCTCTTGAACGACTCTGTTGGAGGTAGCTTGCTTTGACTCTTGTGTACGTGGCAGTGTGGACTCTTTAATTTTAGCTTCATTGATTTCATTAGATTGTTCATGTTCGGGTTTCTCTTCTTTGTCCTTTGTTCTTGGTTCATACCACCCATCTATCTTGATCCAAGCAGGCATGGCAGGTTTCGTCTGCATGAGTCACATATGCTCTCTTAGATGTACATGGCCTTTGGAGTTGTGGCCAGTCTTAAGGCAGCCAAAACACAACTTCTCCAGTTGTACAAATTGAACCCTTTCTTCAACTGAACTTTCCATTATTTTGAAACATTTATGGAGTATGACCTTGCCTCTGACAGAAAATGAACATGATGCTCGTCTTCTCACTTGAGCTAGTGGTGAAAGCCCTAGCACTGGGTTTCTCATTTTGTGAATATTCCCTTTCCTTTTGCTTAGATTCTTGTTCTTTTAGCTTTATTGCTGAAAAGGATGTGACTGGGTTGCATGCAATTTGATTCTCAAGGTTGAGAAACTGCATGAAGCAACTGAAATCAGGGAACAGTTTGTGTTCATCTTGGTACATAGTGGACTTTTCTGTTTTCAACGTGCGCTTAACCAATCAGGTAATTTGGCAGCTATTTTTTGGTTTCCACACAGTCAATTAAGAGCTTGTAAACCTTTGAACATAAGCCATGGCTGATTCAACACTGCTTAGAAAATCCACAAACATGAGAGGTAGTGTATGTGTGTGAGTAAGTAATGGGAACCTTGGTAAATGGGACTTGTTGCATGGTAAGAGGTTGATTGGGGATCGCTTGCTGAACCATTGGGGATTGAAGGAAACTGGCTGGTTGAGGTGTGTAATTGGATGTGAACATTGAGGGAGGAGGGGGAGAGGTCTTAGTGACGGCAGCTAATTGTGGATAATAAGATGGATTGGGTATGGTTTGCTGAGCAGGGCTAGCTTGGGTGCTAGCTTGGGCGGTGTTTGTTGAGCAGGATAGAAGGGGTTGCTTACAGGGTTGAGTGCGGATGGTTGGTAGAGGGAAACTGGAATCTTTTGTGAGGATGGATAGATGTCTTGACCCTGTTCAGTCAAAATGGCTGACTAGTGCTCTACCTCGTCATAATGTTCTTCTGAGAAAATAATCAGCTTGGCTTTTGCCGCATTGTGCTTTTTATTTCCTCCAACCATTCCACTTCTCGCTTTTTATTTTCCAGCTCTGTTCTTCTAGCAGCACTTTCTGAAATAAACATTGTTTGTCTTTCAGTTTTTTTTCTAGTATTCTCTGCTTCAATGTCCTTTTATTCAGCTTCTCTTTGTGAGCCGTTAACATTTGTTCCTCCACCTCACGTTTTCCAATATCTCTTTCTCCTCTGCTGATGTGTTCTTGTTCATTATTTTGAGAACTTTTGTGTAGTAGCTTGCAACTTCAGCTGCTGCTTGTTGTTCTTTTTGTACCCGTGACTGACTGGAAGAGGTGTTTTGACTTGCAGCTGGTCGTTTTAAGCCGAGCTTGCACTGGGATACTGTGTCTTGTCAAACACTGACCTCAGCTTCAGGCCAGGGTACAACTTCTGAATCTTCATTACCACTGAGTATTGTTGAGCCCTTTTATTTGCAGTCACAGTGAGTGCAGTCGATGGCATTTCATGTGTGACTTCCATTACACGTGATCTCAGCGTATTCTCAGAGTTCAGATAAATTTTTGTCAGATCTGATATTGGATTAAATTGCCGCTTTAAAACATCCTCAATCAGATCCACAGCATAATTTTAATCTTTAGTGGATCGTATTAAGCCATTAATGGATGTTTTCCACTTTCCACATATAGCTTGCACAAAATAGTTTGTGTTCGTTCCGTTCGCACAGACCTTCATCCAAGCTGAGCCTTTCCTTTTTTCAGGTTTAGCGGTTTGTGGAAGTTTGCTTGTCTTCTTCATGTCTGGAGGCTGATTGTGTTGCTGATATATGCACCACCTCTGGGATTGTCAGTACGTCTTGTGCTGTTTGCTTCAATCTTGCTCACCAAGCAGTTAGCTTGAGCTGGGGTATTTTCACCATCACTAAGTGTTGCGAACGGTTCACGGGTTTTCCCATGATCCGTACGGCTCAACCCTCACGGTTTCGGTGACGCAAGTGATACATCCCGCTCGGATCGTCGGCCTGATCAGAATCATAAGAAAAAGTTCTTGTGCGTTCACGTGATCGGCGGCATGTTTTAAAGGGAGACAATTCCGGTATTAGCATTCACAACATCATCAAAGTATCGTTAGCGAAATACCAGTTATCTGCGTTGTGTTTTATTTGGCGTTTACGTATCAATGCCCATATTCAAACAGGAAACCGGAAACCGGATATGTTGTATGTTGTTGTTAGTATTTTTTCGCTTTGGTTGCTCGTTCTCAGCGTAAACAGTGGCTATGGCTAGAACCCGAGCGAAAAGACTAACCACAACCCAGACCACCTCCCTTGCAATGAGCAATGAGTCTTCCTACCAAAAATCAATGGATTTACAAAAGTGCCAAATTAAACACTCAAGCAGGAAATACTGTACTTTCGCTAAGCCGAAACTGAAAAAAAGATGAGCATGTGTGTATTGTCCATGTGGTGGCTTGGGAGAGTGTAGACTCTACGAACAACAGTGGTCATCAACACCTTTTTAAGCCCCAAGATCTCTGACCTCGACCTGTGTTGAAAGGCAAGATTCTAGGGCTACACTAATGAAGACTTGAGGCAATAAACAGACAGCACTGAATGTATTTCCAATTAAAGGCCCTTTTATTGAGTTGCTATTGTATGCAATCTACATGTAATCTCTCTGTTGCTTTATAGATTTGTTTTTGTTTAATGCAACCAATTCAAGAACTGACTAAGAAAACAGAAGGCAGAATACATGGGCACTGGCAATCCACCAATACAAGAGTGTCTTATCTATACCTAGAGCAGTTATTGGGAGGCATATATAAGATCTACTACAATTACCACACAAACTACTAGTTACATAAGGATATATCAGGGAACACAATCGCTCTTGCCAACAATCACCCTGTGACCACAGAAAGAGGTGCTTGTAAAACATATCGACATAAAGTACCCACTTCAATCAGATCTACTGAGAAGTGATGGGAAGAGTGCCTTCTGGATTGTATTTGTTCTACTGATATACACTTGGTTGTTGATGTGATGACCAAACCTGTGAATAAGTTGAAACTGGAGGAAGTTTTGCAGTGCTGCTTCTGAATTTTGGGGATCGATATGTGTATGGACAGGGGTTACACTTCTTGTGTGCTTTCTATTGTTTTGTTTTGTTTGCTGAGTTCAAGTGGGGGTGTTAAGATATATGTCTCTCAGTGTATGTTGATTGTGTTTTACATGATATATCGTACTTGATTACTGACTATGGTGTATACTGTCTCTGCGCCACGAGGGAGATGGCGCTATTATGGCGGCAGCATCTCGCCATACTATTAGTTTTATGTTGTTTCGAATGAGATGTGCCCATAGTGGAATCCGGGAAAAATAGTAGCGCGTGACCGTGGGAATGGATGTGTCCGCGCTGCAGTTTACTAAATAAATATGCCGAAGCTAAAGAAAGCGACTCATCATCCTTTTCTTCCGAATGCAACGCGTTAGCTGCACATGTAACAGTACAGTTCACACAGACTCAACAGCTATGGCCCTAGAGAGATCGTTCGGCAAGATAAGTTGTACCGACCGACTAGAAAGTCGGCAACCGCCAACGGACTGCGTGCTAACGGAACTGCTAACTAAGAAAACTTAGCAAGCTACATGCCGGAAAAAACAAAGACAGATATGTCTCGCATGACGTTCACGGAGGATCAGGGACTATGAGCTGTTTGGGAGACCCAAAATGTTGGGACACTTTCATTTATCAGGGCTAAAGTATAATGTGTTAAGAGAACCAAGGACAGAAGTTGAGATAGCAGCAGAGACAAAGAAAAATGCTGACGCTTATGCAGAGTTGATTTTGCTGTTAGGTGACAAAAGCCTCTCATTAGTTATGAGGGATGCGTCCGATAATGAAAGAAAGGCTCTGCAAATATGAGAGAGTATTATGTGCGGGAGGGGAAAGGCCCCGTATAAATAAACTTGTTACACCACGTTGACATCGCTACAGATGAGCTAACCGATGAAAGTGTAAATGACTATCATCATAGAGCTCCAAAACTGCTCCATCACAGCACTGCGGAAACGCCGGGAGAAACGTCTAGAGGTGAGACAGCCAGCTAGCCATGCTCTCTCCCTGCTATGCCTGTTAAAAGGATTGCCTTTAGATGAGTTTTCAAGCTCCACCTTCGTGCCAGGAATTACATGTGGCATCGGCATTACAGACGAGTGAACAGAAGGATCACGTTTGCAAGATTTCACGACTAAACCATGCGTCTCTACACCCGTACCGTAGTGCGTAGACCAAAAAACCTCGCCGTGCAGTTTTTGCAGAAGTTTGACACACACAAAGAGCCACATTGGCAGGCGTAAGGAAAGGACAGTATAGTAACAGACAAAAAAGGATTGTGTTGAGTAAATTCAGCAAGACGCCCATAAAGATGAGGCTACATTTTCCAGGTGAGAGACGGAAGGGATCCAGCGACAGCCGGCACGCAGCATCAACGAGAGGGGCCTGATGGTGACACGGGTCTTACCTTCAGTATAACGTCACAGACATCACCATATTTAAAAAGTTTTGACTGTGCGTTTCAGGCAGACGACGCACCACGGTCGAGCTGGCAGATGCGACATCCGGTGCAGCGGGTTTGCTCAGCTAGAGGGGAGATGCTGCAGGTTTCACCTCATCGACAGCAGAGGACAGCGACACAAGGCGACGCTGAGAGACGCTTGACTTGTACCGTCATACCCCCAATGCATCTTCTCGGTGAAGGCGGCGACTGCGAGTGGGGCTACAGTTGTCTTTAAAGAAGGTAAAGACGCCTTGATAACCAGAGACGGTACCAGATTTAACATTCATGTTTATGACAGGATGTATTATTTGCATACTGAAACTGAGTCTAATGATAAGTGTAATGCATGTCACGACATACAAGCATGGCATGAGATATTAGGCCACTGTTTTAATTATGAGGATGTTCAGGTGAAGTACCAGAATTTGTTGAGAGTGTTAAGTGCAGATCTAAGTGGCCAAAAATGGGTGGAGTGTGACGAGTGTGATATAAGGTTCAGGGAAAGTTTTCTGCCATAACCTAGAAATAGGGACCCTGTATACTAGAGCAAAGGCTCCTTTACAATGTGGTACACCACACGCACCTTGGCAGTCACCTGATTGCCACAAGAGTCCCGATAAAGCATCGCGCTACAAATATGCCGCAGTCATAATATATGAAAGCTGACGATTACTCAAGCGCGAGTGCCCTTAATAAGTTTATTTTCTTAAAAGAAGGAAGTGATGCGATGACAGCTACAACGTGAAGGAGTTCCTAGACTAATATGTCCCTTACGGGATATGAATAAGAAGGCGCTGAGATCGACCACGAGAAACAGAGTTTAATCATGCGGTGATTTTCAGCGGCAGCTGCTTCACGGAAAAACAATATAAGACATGAAATGTCAGCTCCGTATTTCCCGCATCCAAAACGGCACACAGCAGAGAGGGGTTGCTCAGTCTTTTTCTGAGATTGTGGTAGGTGCATGATTGTCGAAAGTGCGTTACCCAAAGCAGTAATTATTGCAATATGCAGTACAAAACAGCGCGCAATGGATATGTCAACACAGGTGTTATAACAGCGTACAGGGTCGACTAACCTTATGATGAGCATGCTGACCGACAGAAGCCAATGTATCCAAAATGCAAAAGTTTGGTATCCTGTATTGCTACACACTACCAAACAGGGACAGGGGAAACTTGGATTCCAGATGTGACCAGGGAGCCCATCGCCATCAAAAACACTGTGTTTTGTAGTTCGACAAGAACAGCCGGCGTATTTGGTGTATCATCCAGAATAACGAACAAAGCCTCAAAAGCACAGCTAGTGAAGTTTTAATGAGCAGGGCAGCTGTGGTGAAAAACAGACACAAGGACAGAGTGAAGACCAGTAACAAGACGGATGGCGATGGAAACAGTGTGAGACCCAGAGAGATCACCCAGGGGATCAGTAGGAGACAGACAATGCTTCAGAGCCAATTTGTACGAGTAGAAGTGCTCTGGTTGATAGTCCAGGTGAACAGTAACACGGTCTAGTGACCCATAATCACACACCAGGGTAAGTTGCCACAAGTGGGTTAACCCAAGAGTAGGAGAAATCCAGCTAGAGAGCAGTTACATAAAAGGTGACATTCTTAACTGATGACTGTGTTCACAGATGGGGTTCATATCACCCCCGGTAGACTACTGCTGCAGAGGGGTGTGTGGCATTCCACAGACATTTGGGGAAGCAATGGGGTCAGCTAACTCAAAGCAATGGGTTAAAAGCCATGGATGAGGAAATTCAGTCCTTAAACGGAGAAACAAACCTTTACGGCCCTCGACAGCACTGCCAATAGGGCAAGAAGACAGTGGGGGTAGGTGGGTTTACAGCTATTAAGACTGATGTAGACGGAAAAAGACAAATACAAAGCGCGGTTTTGTGGCCAAGGGTTACATAGCCAGTAAAATGGAGTTAGACTATGGGTAGACGTTTCACCCCGGCAGACATGCCGACGCTGCTAGTCGTGCTACAGAAAAGCGGTTACAAGAATATTTACTTCCCATAGCCAACCAAATGGACGTTGACCCCAAGCACCCGGCGAATACTTGCACGCTCCATACGACTATGAACTTTCCAATCACCATCCATATGAGGGGTTGAGTCAAGAAAGAAATACCGTGATATAGATGTATAGAGCTATAGTACATCCACTTTATGTCTTGTAAACCAATTCTGGGACGCAATTTGGAATGGATTTTTACATATAATGTTATATAAAACTGAGCATGGGTTCACGAGCAAAACCTGAGTTCACCACTGTGTTTAATTGCTCCTAAATGAAGTCAACAAGTAGGGGACAGGGGATCATTATCATATGTTGTCGTATGACTTGATTATTGCTGCAAGCAATACAGAGA
>OLKM01004645.1:0-20919 GCA_900291075.1 Melanogrammus aeglefinus | reverse complement strand
TTGCAGAGTGAGTGCAGGAATGCTCCTCACCCACTAGACATAACTCTGGGGCATATGATTAATGCTGACCAACTGAGACAGTTGGTGGTCAGGCAAAGAAGCAACCCAAAGCTGGAACCGCTGGCTCCGCCCGAGCAAGAGACTTATGCCAGCCTAACAGAGGTTGAGGTGCACCTTCCCCAGCGGTGTCGTGGAAGGCTGCTTCATCTAGCAAGGGATAAAAACGGACACTGAGAAGAACTCCAGGCCGCCGTGCAGTTGCAGCGATAAAGCTAAAAGCCACAGCCCTACCAAAGTTTGCTGGCAACCGGCGAGGCTACCCCCACAGATGGAGGCAAGAATTGGGAGGCTCTACAGAGACAAGGTGACCCCGACTCTGGCTCCAAGGAGGTGAAGAAATTTCAACTGCTCGATAGCCTCGATGAGAAGGTGGCCAGAGACCTACGCCTGTCAACATACAGCTCATCAGACGAGATCTTCCGAATCCTGGAAAGCGGTTTGGGAACCAAGCCACCATCGCTCTTGAGATCGTTGAAGAGCTTCAAGCAACTCCGCCTGTCAGGAGCGGCCAGCCAAGAAAAGTCATAGAGCTCATCCAAACTGTGGAAAAGGCCCTTTATGATTTAAGTGAACTGGATAATGTAGATGCCATGAGGAACCCAATGGTGACTAAATCCATTGAGGGCAAGCTCCCAGAAACTCTCAAGAAAGACTGGCTCACCTATGCTGCTGATGGAGGGAATGGTGTTGACCGCCACAACCGCTTCGACAAGCTCATCACATACTTGAAATCACAAGAATCCATATATGAACAACTAGATCAGCTTAAAGACGTCGTCGAACGCACCAAGGAGAAGACCATGTTTCTAAAGCATGCCAGAACAAAAGCTACCAAGTCCAGCAGTGAAACAGTAGGCTGCATTATTTGTGATGACCCAAAGCACAGAAAGAAACTATATTTCTGCAGGAAGTTTAGGGTCAACCTAAAGCCATCGGAGAAAAGGGACGCAGCACAACGACTTGGTGCATGCAAGAGATGCCTTGAAGTCCACAACGGCGACTACTGCGAGAAAACCACTTACCTGAATCCGGAGTGCAAAGACCAACACCACAATCTTCTCTGTCCAGTCGCCAGATCCCAGCCCCAAAGAGCACCCAAATCCAGTCCAGTGAGAGCTGAGGGCAAAAGATGCACCGAAACCCAGGAAAGGTTCCTCTCCAAACTTACACCGGAGCTGGCGAAGCAGTGTCAGACGCCTTATGCAACGTAGCATCTAGAGCAATACAACTCCACTGCAGCTGAGAGAGGCCTTCTGGAAGAAAACTTCTTAAACGAGTACCCAGTAATCCTTATGCTCCTTGACGTCACTGCCAACGATGGACGAAAGGTTGGGACCCCTCATTGACCTGGCATCAGACACACAAACTACATAACGCACAAAGCTGCGAGCCGAGCTGAACCTGAGAATGTGAGGACGTGACACTGGTGGTTTACGGCGTTGGAGGGAATGAAGGTGTCGGTCGCAACCAAGGCTACACTGCTCGGAATCGTTGTCAGCACTCCAAGAGGGACCCTCAAGTCACATCAACTGATCTGCATGGAACTGATAAAATTGCAGAAGTTCACAGACATGTTCCAGCTGTCAAGTTACAGAAGATCTTCCCAGATGTTTCACTCCAAGACAACTTCTGATCAGCCACAAAGAAGGGCAGCTGGTACCTCAGAAAGTTTGTTCCGTCTGTGACCTGGTGCTCTGGGACGGCCCGCTCGGCAAAACAGTCGGAGGCACGCACCCAGACCTCTTCGAAGAAGTCACATTAACGGCCCATACATCAGAGAGACACACTACTTCGCAAGATCCATGAGAACTGCAGCAGTCAAATACACTGAACTCACCTGTAAGGATCCAGTCCTTCCTGCCGTCTCCCCGACCATACAGCCCAGTCCAATACAGCCACTAGCCAGCAGAGACTTTCTGAAGTGGTGAAATGGGAAAGCATTGGAGCCGCTTGTGAGCCGAGATGTGGAGGATGTCGTTGCGGGATTTTCCAACCTGGAGGGAAAGAGATGTTGCTGGCTGAAGAAAGAGAGATGGAGATGGTGAGAGATGGCTTGACGTACGTGAAAGGGGACCACCACAGCCCTGGACCACGCGAAGATCCAGCATCTCTCCCCAGCAACAAGAGCGGTTGAAGTCCATGAAATGGTTGATCGCAAAGCTGCAGTGAGGTTGTCCAAAGAAGTTCTGCAGAGCTGGACCGGGCCAGTGTGGTACATAAGTCACTTGATCGCACCGAATCCACATTTAGTCTCCACTCCAGTGAGGCTAGTATGGAACAGCAGCCAGAAGTACAGAGGCCTGAGCTTCAACGACATACTGATCAAAGGTCCTGACGTCCTGAATCCAATCAGGGCGGTCCTGCTGAGGTTCCGAGCTGGCGTCTTTGCTGCCTCTTGTGACATCCGCAAGATTGTACAACTCTATCTGGCTTCGAAGAACGAGAGGTCCACCTGCACCGGTTTCTGTGGCATGACACTGAAGATGCTGAGATAGAAGATTTCGCCATAACAAGAGTCAACATTGGAGACAAACCTGCTGGTTGCATAGCCCAAGTCGCCATGCGAGAGTCCGCCAACTTGCCTTCATTCAGCGATTTCAAAGAAGAGAAACGTGTGCTGGAGGAAGACGCATATGTCCAGGGCCGTCGTAAAGGGGTGAAAGGTGATGACGATTCTAGGGGCCCACAGCCTAGGGGGGGCCCACAAAAAACCCAGTAGCCTATTATGGTAGGCTTCACTTTCTATGACTAATAATTATGCATAGCCTGACTAATACTCCGCATCAGAATTAAAAACAAAGCCACAAAATCAAGCTTCTATTTCTATTTTCCGAGCAATAACCCCCTTTGTAAAATAAAATGGTTCGGTCTATGTTTCGACTCATCTTCCGCGAAAATTTGCGCCGACGTTAATGCTAAGGAACTGCAGCCAGCTGATTAGAACTGACAATGCCAAAGCAGCAGAAACAATAAATCGGACGCCCAAAAAGAGAGGAGAGGAAAAAAAGAGAGGCCAGGAGCACATCAGGAGTTCAGCATATCAGCAATTTTTTTTCAAAGGAAAGTGAGTGTTAGAAAGCTACACACAAAACGGGACTGTGGTGATACATGCTACACTGAACTCTTCTTGTTATTATGTGTCATCATGAACTCAGGAATATGAACCTGTTCATACCAGGTGGCACAGCCAGGCACCCTGAGGGTTTCTACCTTTTCCCATAATAATTTCATTAGTTAAATCGAGGAGACTATAACTATCAGCTAGATAACTGCTATCATTTTTATGTAAATGTAACTCGTCCATTTACAAGTTTCCTGAGCTAGCTAGTTAGCTAGCATAACTAGGCAACCATAGCCATCAGCATACAGTGGATACGTTTGCACTTCTATTCTCCTTAAAAAGGGTAATTATTATTACTTTTTGAACTTTATATATATTAAAGAACAAGACTCGGGGTTTCTGGGGATGTTTCTTTTATGACGCTAGACCAAAAACTCGCGGAGCTTTCAAAGGCATATTGACAACTAAAAACATTGCACCAGTTCGGAAAACTCTCCTTGAAGGGGCTGCGAATTTGCTACGGCACACGGGGCGGCCAAACTCCCTCTTCTCCACTGGTTCTTCGTCAGTTGTTCCATAAAACATAACCATAAATGTTGGGACAATATGAAAATTAAATAATTAAACCTTATGTGCTGCTACTCCAGACTCAGTTGGAGCCTCCTCTGACCCCCCCGCCCAGCACTACAAAGATGCTAATGATGGTGAGTGAGGTAGAAACTTGTTGGCGGTTTGACTTATAAGTGAACTGCTGCACCATTGACAATTTACTTAAGCTACACATTAGTCTTCAGCTCTTTCGATTCTGTAATGAATGGGAGAATTTAAATTTATTTATAAATATACTAAAGTCACTGACTGTCCTTGCTGTCTACAGAGCCAGAGCCCACCCAAGAAAAAGTGCCAGAAAGTAGGGCTACTACAGATACTAGTGAAGATGCTGATGATGGTGAGTGAGTGAGGTCGAAACTTGTTGGGCTGTTTTGACTTATGAGTGAACTGCTGTACCATTGACAATTACCTACACATTAGGTCACTATCAGCTCTTTCTATTCTGTAATGAATGGCAACATGTAGATTCATTTATAAGTCTACTTAAGTCACTGTCCTTGTGGTCTACAGAGCCAGGCTCCTCTACCCGACAAATCCGAACCAAAGCTACTACAGTCAGTGAAGGGGATAGTGAAACTGCTGCATCACAAGTCCAAGCACAGGAAGGGCAACAAAAACCATGACAGCCAGATGAAGAGGGAGAATTTTTTGACATGCGACCCAGGATTGTGGCCAGAGAAGCCTCACAGACCATGATCCGGAGGAAATTGTCAGAAAGCTAGCAACAGCCACTCAGACAGACCTGAGCTCCATAATGCCAGGGATTCAGAAGGAAAGAAATTCCCTGAGTATTTACAGTATGCGAAGTCAGCAAATGGACGGGGAAAAACAGAAGGTGTTGTAAGATTGATCTGTTGCGATGAAAGTTGGGGGGGGGGGGGGCCCTGAAATTATTTTTTCAGGGGGCCCAGAATTCCTAGCAACGGCCCTGCATATGTCTATGACCTCCTGACCTCTCACAACGACTTCGACCACCTGAAATGCCTCACGTCCAACATCGAGCAGATCCTCAAAGCAGGAGGGTTCCTCATGAAGACCTGGGTCTACTCGGATCACAGTGGGAGGAAAGGGCAGAGAGGTGAGAAGATCGAGTCGAAGACCATGATCCTGCCGAACCAGCTCACCGAAGAAGGTAACAAAGCCCTAGGCCTCGGTTATACCGTTGAAGATGACAAGCTACATGTCATGGTTGCAGTGAACTTCTCTAAGAAAAGGAGAAAAATGCGCCTCGGCCAGGACTTACTGAGAGAAGAAGTAAGAGAACAAACCCCAGATCCACTCACCAGGAGAGAACTGTTAAGCCAAGTCTCTGGTCTCTATGATCCACTAGGCCTTTTGTGGCTCCAGCAAAACAGAAGGGAGCCATCCTGATCCGAAGAGCTTTTCAAGAAGCAAAAGTAACGTATTGTGTAGAAGACACCTGGGATGCCGCCTTGTCCAAAGAACTTAGAGAAGACTCCATAAAGCTCCTGGAAGAGTATACTGATCTGAGCCTACTCAGATTCACCAGGGCCCTCACACCGCCAGATCCAGCTGGAAGACCATGTGCCATCACATTCTCTGACGGCAGTGAGCACGCGTATGGCGCCGTGCTGTACCTACGTTGGAGCTGCAGCCATGGTGTCGTTATGAGGCTAGTTGAGTCTAAGGCCAAGCTGACCCCTCTAGACCAGAAGGGTGACCCTGTGAAGGCGGAGATGTGCAGAGCGGTTTTTGCAGCTCGGCTGAAGAACTACTTCCAGAAACACTGCCGAATCGATGTTGAGAGGTGGTACCATCTAGTCGACAGCCAAATTATCTTGGGAGAAATACAGTGTGAAAGTTATGGCTACCAGACCTTCTTCGCTAACCGAGTTGGAGAAATCCAGAGCACCACAGATTTTCGAGATTGGTGGTGGATTCCTGGGCCGGAGAATATTGCAGATATCATCACCAGAGGGGCTCGTCCCGATGACCTAACTGAGGAATCAAAGTGGCAGTCGGGTCCAGAGTTCCTTCAGCTGCCTGAGAGTTAGTGTCCGAAAAAATCAGCGGAAGATGTTGCTGCACAAGCAAGAGACAATATCACCAAAATACAGAAAAAAACCTTTGTTGCGGTACTTACCCGAAGCCAACATAAAGCGCATGATCCAATCAGGATCCAGGAGACGGAATCCAAGTCCAGAAGACCACCGGCAGTAGCAGCAGTCCCAAAGCTATTGGACGAAAGGCACTTTCAGCAGTCTAAGACGGCTGGTCGGGACGGTAGCATGGACTTGAGAGGCAGCAAAGAAGTTCCTTGCGTGCTAAGATTGGAGATAAAGAAAAGTGGGAGGCAGTACATTCATCTGGTGTCATCACACCAGATGAAAGAGGAGATGTCTTCCGGAACTTATGCCTGGCAGCACAAGAGGGTGTACACTTTCCAAACACAACGACTGACAGACTAGTCGTTTTCAAGGATCAAACAAGTGGACTCCTGATGTGTGGTGGAAGGATCCAGACCTTCAGAGAGGACCACCAAGCTGTTCCCCTGCTACCTTTCCAGGCCTGGATCTCCACTCTCCTAGCCTGAGAAGCACACAGTGAGGGGCATGACGGAGTGGCAGGAACTCTGCTTGGCGGATGCGAAAGAGAGCGTGGGTCATCAGAGGGAGAATTATTGCCCAGAAAGTCGTTGACAAGTGCGTAGTCTGCAAGAAGGCAAAGGCAAGAGCCTGTCGGCAAATAATGGGAGACTTGCCTGAAGAGAGGTCGAGTCCGTCTGCACCATTTCAATTCACGTCTGTCGACCTGTTCGGACCATACCAAGTAAAGGATGAAGTCAAGAGAAGAGTGAGCATGAAAGTATGGGGCGTACTCTTCTGCTGTATGTAAAGCCGAGCCATCCATGTCGAACTGGCAAACACGCTATCAACAGAGAGCTTTCTATTTGCTTACCAGAGGTTCACTTCTGTCCGAGGCCATCCTCGGAAGATCTGGTCCGATCCAAATACAAACTTTATTGGGGCAAAACCTGTCCGGGAAGAGATGTATGCTTACCTGAGACAATAATACGAGGAGTCAAGAATGGGACCTACTGGACGTGGAGAATCCTTCCAGCCGATTCACCCCACCGGAATGGTGCTGCCGAAGCTGCTGTCAAGATCACCAAAAGAGCTCTCCAAAGTCTTGGTAGAGTAGAAGGCTTTACCTTCAGTGAATTCCTGACAGTGCTCAAGCTAGCTGCCAACCTTGCCAATGAAAGGCCTATCGACGCCAGAGTCCAGAGCCGTGAAGACTGCATCAAATACATCACCCGAACAACCTGTTGCTTGGTCGAGCCACACGGAGTGGAGATTTCAAGGCATTCGACTACAGCACGTACCCCTTCAAAAGGCTGCAAGAGATGCAAACTCAAGTTAGCCACTTTTGGAAGTCCTGGAGTCAACTTGCAGGTCCAAACCTTTTAACCCGCAGCAAGTGGCATACTGCAGAAAGGAATGTTGCCATTGGAGACATAGGTTGGCTCTGCGACCAAAATGCGCTGAGGGGGCAGTTCAAGCTAGCCAGAGTCGTCAGCGTGAATGCAGATCCCAGAGGCATCGTCCGGGATGTCCACGTGAAGGTCACTCCGAGTGGGTGTGTTCAGGTGAAGACTCCAAGACCTGTTGCCAAAGGGTCTGGGTCTAAGGAGAAGGATCTCCAGGGGACCATACTACACAGGGATGTGCGGCGCCTCATCGTCCTCATCCCAGCAGAAGATCAAGTCGGCGGGCACTAGCTCGCCTGAGAAGTGCGATCTTTCCGGGTCGCACGACGCAAAGATCGAGTGGGAGGTGTTGCGGCGATCTACCGGGAAGTCTGCCTGCGAGTGGGTGGACGTGATGGCCTTACTGCGCATGTGCGCAACAGCGGTGATCTACCGCGGAAGTCTACCTGCGAGTGGGTGCACGTGATGGCATTACTGCGCATGCGCGCATCAGCGAGCGAGCGGGTGGATGCAGTTGGGCTAAATGAGCAGCGTGTGCCAGAGCCAAAGGAAGAGATGTGTGTTTGTTCAGTTGTTTGCAACCCGGCAGCAGAAGGAAGAGCTCTTAGACAAGCACAGAGTTAAAACCCATGGGAAAGGGGAAAAGAATCAAAGAGGCTACCGGTAAGCCCAGGTCTCCTTACTGGACTGAGTTGTACTAATTTAAATGCTAAACAGGTTAAATTAAAAGTAGAAATGGCTTTCTGGCGTTCAATGCCTTATTTTCTGTTTAAATACCTTTTGCCTGATTTAATGTACTTTTGTGTTTGATGGGAAACATTGATTTAATTTGCATTGTCCTATTTTTGTATGTTTAAAGGTTGTTCACCTCATCTTATTCATCATGCTGGTAAATACTGGTGAAATAAAAATGATGATTGAGTGAAATCCTGTGTCTGGTCAAGTCCTTCTCGTTTCAAGTGTGGGAAGCCATGATGTTAGAAATACACTTGCCAATACTCATCATGCCTTCAGTGTGTCTTGAACAACCACACATAAAAGGTTGTCCATATTATGTTTATATTTTATCGTATTTGTCTGAATGCATACTTGTCTGTAGATAAATTTATGAGTGAAGTTACCAACACAATAGATAAAAAATAGTGTTTAGCACCAACATTATGCATCCCTGCCCATTTTAAGTGGGTATACTGACATCTTCGTACTGGATAAAGTGTGAACATGTGCATCATGTAGACTACAGTACAGAACTGTCTCTGATATATGAGAATCCTGAATTCAAGGCTTGCTGTGGTGCACTGGCACTGTACCAGGTTATCATGAGCTACAACCTCCAGGAGACATTCTCTGAGACTGTGAGTTTGTTGAACCTTCTCATAACTACTCCTATGACAACAGCTGAAGCTGAGAGATGTTTCTCAACTTTGAAAAGAATTAAGACATGCCTGCGAAATTCAATGGGCCAGCAACGTCTGAATGCACTGGCCATGCTCTCCATGGAGAGGGAACTAGTCCTCAACATGCGTGATGAGAAAGCGTCAATGAGGAAGTCATTGACTGCTTTGCTGCACCGAAAGAGTGACGAGCAAAGTTTCAGTACAAGTAATGTAGTCTCTCTCTCTCTGTCTCTCTCTCTCTCTCTCGCTGTCCCCTTCTCCTGAGGATGGGACACTGGGTTACAGCGGCCCTCACAACCCCCCACCCCCTTCCCCTGAAGTTGGATACTGGGTTACAGCAGCCCTCACAATCGTCGTCTTTGTAAGGAAATGTTCTATTTTGTCTTTATTATTTTGTCAGAATGCACCAGAATGCTTCGTTTTTATATGAAAATCACCAAAAAATCTTCGGTGGGAGGAGGCTCCCAGACCCCCCTACAGGGGTTTGGTTTACAAACTCTCAGCCCCCCCTAAAATAAAATTCACCAGCCGCCACTGATTATTGCATACTCCCGAATGCTTTCATTTTTTATAAATGAAGAAACCTGCATGCAATAATAAGTTCAGTAGTCTGAGTCTAGACTACAAACGCGCTGAACCATGGTCAGGGATGTTCATAACTGTCTTGACATGTGTTGGAATCTCTGCCTCCCCCTGGCGGCTTGTTGGGAAAATATGTGTGTAGCGCATGTGTGTGACGTAAAGGTGTGTTGTGGGTAAGGAAAACAAATGACAGCGTGGGAATCAGTCTGAGTCTACGGTGCATGGTGATAGTGTAATCCAATATCCAGCTGAAAGCTAGCAAGCAAGTGCCTTTGATGCTGTTGAATGTACCACTGTAGAGGAATAAAGCCTAGTTCATTGTTGCAACCAACCAACGCCTCACTGTTTGTGTTTTAGCTCTGTTCACCCGGACCACTAGACGCAAGTCACCTGCAACGAGCCAAGTTATTAGTTATTGAAATGAGACCAGCTCACTCCCAACTACGGTTCGGAGCGCGGAAGCTGTGAAGGTAACACACGGTCCAATAAATAGTGAACTTCATCACAGCCTCACCGAAGCGCCTACAGTGCTTAATGCAAACAATCGCAACAAAAAACGTCTGCAAAAATTCTCCGAAATCCGCTGGTCTCGGCATGATGCATGTCTAGTAGCCAATGTCCTCTGTCATTGATCAATTTGGACATTTTAGCCACAATGGTTGAATTAAAATCAGAGGGAGACAGCAAGTGCAGCTCAAAAGCTACCGCCCACACCAGAGCAATGTAATCATTTGATTTTATTATATGCCTTGTGACGTGGCGTTTGACCGATACATTTCGTCTGCGCATGTATTTTTAGAATTTTTAATTGTTGCAATAAATTATGTTGTTGTGACTTCTAACATGTCTTGATCTTTGCTGTTTAAATTTAACAGTAGTCTATGAGTAATATATAGGCTGTTTTTGGTTGCGAAATTGTGCCAGCTGGGGCTATAGTAGGCTAACGATGCTCTTAGAGTACCCTGGAGTCCTCGTTAGCTACGAGCGTTTTTACAACGTTCGTTACCAACGATGCTATCGGGAAACGGTGTGAAAACTGTACGATGCTCGTACGATGCACTTCACGGTCCACTTAGGCTAACGATGCTTTCGGGAAACTGGGCCAAGTTCAATATTGACCAATTAGTGACGTAACAAGTGGGAGGGTCCACCGACATGTCTGAAGGATGGATCAGCTGGTACAGAGGACTGGGTACAGGCGGGTAGGATGATGCATTGATAATAAATCACGGTTATTTTGGGCTGGTAGAAAACCCCTTAACTAATCCAAAAACACTGTCTATAAATGATCCTGCCCATTTCACCGTCCCATCCTCACTATCCACCCAGCCATCGCTTGATCCTTCCACACCTTCTTCTATCTGGGCGAGGGCCAAAACAGAGCAGAATACCTAGGCCTGTGGCCAGAATCTCAGCACTAGTGAAGCTACTCTTTGGCTTTGAGTGTGTTTGTGTGTGTTTACATTGTTATATGTGTGTTTGTGCGCTTGTATGTGTTTTTGTGTGTGCGCGTGTGTGTTTTTGTTTGAAGTGTGTGTGTGTGTGTGTGTGTGTGTGTGTGTGTGTGTGTGTGTGTGTGTGTGTGTGTGTGTGTGTGTGTGTGTGTGTGTGTGTAATTGAAGCAGTGTATTGATTCGGAGTGCTCGGTTACTCAGATTCTCTCCAGAGCAGGACTGGTTTCCATGGCAACGTGACAGGCTGGCTGGGAAGCGCCGGCCTTGGCTGTGATCAGTGTTTCTCACGACCCCACACACACACACACACACACACACACACACACACACACACACACACACACACACACACACACACACACACACACACACACACACACACACACACACACACACACACACACACACACAAAGACTGAACACTGAATAATAAATTACACACAAACACATACATCTATCCAGACAGCGAGGAGCTTTTAAATGTACTACTACCTCCTTCATAATGATGGACTAAGGACTCTGCTCAAAGCCAGACACAATCTAATGCACACGGGAAACAGCAAGAGGCTGCACATTTATATTACACACTGCCTGATGTGGTTTATACATGTTCATGTTGGATAGTTGTACACTAAATAATGATCATTGCTGTTGTTATCCAATACTTCTTGTCTCTGCTGGCGTCTGTTTGTGGGCTCCAGGCTCTGCTGCCCGGGGCCCAACTGACAGTACCACGTTCTGAAATGTGAAAGGCCAACAGGACAACGTTCTGGGGCCTCAGTCCCACTGACAGGCCAACAGTACCACGTTGTGGGCCCTCATGCCAACAATACTACGTTATAGGCCCTAAGCCAGGCCAACATCACCTCATTCTGGGCGTTTAGGCCAACAGTACCACGTTCTGGGGTTAGGGTTAGACTCAACCTTTTTGAGTGGTGACTGACGCTGAGAGGTGCCATTGAGAAGTGAGTCTCTGATTGTCTGTCTGTGTGTGGAGCCTTTCCATCATCACGGCCCGGGTCCCAGACTCATAGAAGGGACCCCCGGTTACCCTGGGGGAGCCCAGGGCTGCGGAGAACACTGAACAGCATTTAGACTTATTCTGTAGGCGTCGTACTTCAAGGTGAAACAAGCCACCGCATGAAGTCTGCAGCAGGGGTGTAGTAGATCAATCAGGTCTCAGTCGTTATTCAAGACTATTGGCTTTGGACAGGAGGCTTGTGTCTGGTAGACTAGTGGTTGTCCTGGGAGTAAGCCTTTATTCTTGTAGTCTATGATTATCTAAAGGTGTAGCTGACTGCATCTCTGCTTGTGATTATTATCGTCTATCTGTGTGCTGACGCTGAAGACTGGAGTCTATTTCAGCTTTCTGTGTATATTTAGAACCTGATTTAATAGTTATAGTCTCACTCCTCTTTGCTGTAATCTGTGATTTGTTGTTTGTAGGAGTTAATGCTCTGGGATTTTCACACTTTAGTAGCTTTGTGTGACTAACAATGATCATGTGTGCTGTGTACATATGTAATGTGTGTGGTAGACACAGGTTTATTGATGAGGGACAACAGCAACCCTGACGGGCATCATGCACACACACACACACACACACACACACACACACACACACACACACACACACACACACACACACACACACACACACACACACACACACACACACGCTCAGACACACACACAGACCCTCACACAAACACAGACGCACACACACATCCTCAGACAAACACACACAAACATACCTTCACACAAACACAGACACACACACACAGACACACACATACACACACACACACATACAAACCAACACACCACACACACACTCACAGAAACACACACACATATACACACAACAAACACTCACAAACAATCACAAAGACACACAAACAAACAAACAAAACCTCTCTCTCTCACAGACACACACACACAAACACACGCTCACACACACACAAACACACACACAGCCTCTCTCACACACACACATACCCTCACACACACACACTCTCACAAACACACACGCACATACATTACACACAGTCACACACACAACTAAAGTCAGCGTGGTGCTGATCTGGGGTTTGTGTTGATCCGAGGCTATAAATATCTCGCCCTAGTACGTTGTCTTGGCAACCAACAAACGGATGCCAATTGTGGGGATGCTGAGCTCCTTGAAGAATCAGTATAAACACAACAAGGTAGAGACAAGTGGAGGGAAGGGAGGAGGATAGAGCAGTATGGAAAGACAAGCCAGCTCTCCAGGAGAAGGAGGTTCAACTGAGGCTCATTCAGACCGACCAGAGATACCGTCCCCAGGAGAACCTTTACCTTACACATTTATTCTTCAACTCACGTATGTTTTTGCAATCATTAATATAGATTCAGAAACACCCCACGGCGCAAGACGCATGTTCTACTAAAGGCAACGGTGCCACAATCCTTTTTATTTGGTGGCACCTTAACAGATCTTGCCACCCTTTGTTGACCACTGTGTACCTGTATTGGTTTGTCCTTTGAAATGTCCATCTGTGTACGTTCATTTGAAAGGATTCCCCCACTTGAAATGACCTAAACCATTCTCTTAATAGCTGGCTGCTAATGAAGTCATATACTCCAGTTAGGGTTTGTATTTTCTCCATCCTCCATAATCATCATTCTTTGCATGCTCTTGCGTAGCGCCAGTGCTGCGGTGCAATTTCTTTGAAACTTTGCACAATGTACTATTTTTTCAGTTTTATGATCTTTTGAAGTAAACCAATACTTTCAAAGCTGTGTTTTAAATGAACCTTAATTGGCTCGTGTTGCCAACAAGAACAGCTACACAGACGCCACGCTATGATGCCCACCAACGATCCAAACTACAAGGATGGGCAAGAACAAATAAACAAAATAATACGGACATCTAAAATACTGTATATCGAACAATAACAATCAATGAATTCGAATCTATCCTACAGCGACATAGGTTTGAAGACAGCTGGAGATGCTAAATATGTTCTTTTTCTCAGGGCAGTAAGGCACAGTCCTGGTATGAAGAGGGATCTTCACAAAGATCTCTACAATGGTGAAGGGCCAGCTCTTGGGCCTACAGTCCTACATTACTGGGTTAGTGTGCTTTACTGAGCACATACAGCTCAAGCAATGGCTGATTCCCTCTAAGTCAATTAATGTGACCTTCATGAGGAGAGAGAAATTAATGAGCCAACAACAATAACAGAGGAATAAATAAGGATGTGTGGTGGTGTAGAACCAACAGACATACCTCCACATGCACACAAGCAGCACATATCCAGATACCAACAAACTCACACACATTGTCTCTCTTTGTCCCTTAAGATACACCCAGACTCATAGAAGATAAATGCCGCAAAATAGAAGAAAAATTATAATAGTCTCTCTATCTGTAAACCATAAGTGAGCTCTCTAAATGACGTCCTATCTGTATGACAATAGCCAAGCTCTTATTCTTTACAATTAGTCACTGTGAGATCTCCCTACTATTCCTTATCTTTACAATAAATGTGAAGTTTCACTGCTATTCATTACCCTCAGACTCGATGCAAACTCTCGCTACTATTCATTACCCTCAGACAAGGGCTGGGCGATTCTTTTGATTTAGTTGATTAATTTGCATTTTAACGTCCTACGTACGTTTGTGAAATGGCTGAACCGCAAAATCACGATTTAAAAACAGTTCTAGACTGCACAGATTTGTTTTGCTTTAAGGACTTCCTAATAGCTTACTCACTCACTTTCCAGAACTCTTGCAAGACTCAGCCACATACTGTACAATCACATTCACCACGCCCTGACAGACGTACAATAAAAATGTCCTTGAACACAAATGAAGAACTCATTCCTAAAAAAGGCGTTGTTACTTCAGTTGTATGGAAGTAGTCCGGGTATTGGTCAGACATAGAACAAACAACTGTTCAGTGTAAGGTTTGTAGAAAGTCGATCGCTGTAAAGCATGGGAACACAACCAACTTATTCCAGCACCTGCGACAGAGACATGCGGTGGCAGGATTGGCAGGAGTGTGTAGCACTAAGAGATGCAGATGCTAACTCAAGCCAAAAAGCGCTTGCAAAAAAGCAGGTAACCTTGGCAGCAGCATTTTGAACAGTCATTCCTTATGCAGAGAAAGGGCCCTGGTGGCAGGCGATCACAGATGCGGTGACATATTACATCGCAAAAGATATGGTACCTGTTGTAACATTAACTTGTATCACAAGATAAGTGCATTCTTAATTGGATGAATATAAACCTCGGGGCTTCTGTAGTTTCGAGTTTGACTTCCTGCTATCATCAGTTGATGTTTACTGTGATATGTGCCTTACATATAAAGCTATTAATGGTCACTACGCCTCGAGTATTCTTCCTTTACAACTCGGCCGCCCGCCTGTATTGGGCAGAAGTTACCACATATTCTTGGCAACGAAGAGAACGGGTATTTTTGGACGTTTAATTCTGGTGTTTTTGTTAGCGTGCTCGGAGGCTTGCATGATGGCCAGTGCGGCGGCTACATGAGCGGTGACGAGGGACCTCGAGTGCAAATGGCTGTATTTGGGACTATCAGTGAATTTGTGGAGGGAAACGAAGACTGGCTGGAGTATGAGGAAAGGTTGGGACATTATTTCCTTGCTAATGGGATTACAGAGGAGGCTAAAAAGCCTTCTATTCTCTTGAGTGCGTGTGGAGGAAGGACTCACAAGCTGATGAAGGACTTGGACACACCGCGGATACCAGGGGAGATGAAGTTTGAACTTGTCCGGCTCGTGGGGAACCACCATAATCCAAAACTGTCTGTGATAGTCCAGCGGCTTAAATCTCACATCTTTTTCTGAAAGCAAGGTCAGTCTGTCGCCAACCTTGTGGCCGAGTTATGGCAGCTTTTGTAGCATTTTGACTTCGGGGCAGTGTTGGATGATATGCTCCGTGACAGATTGGTGTGCGGGATAAATAATGATGCCATACAGCGCTGCCTGCTGGAGGAAACCCCTCCATTGACTTTTAAGAAAGCCCTAGAGATTTCCCATGGCATGGAATTGGCAGCTAATAATGCAAGAGATATCCAAAAAGGGAACGGAGTGCCACAGGCAGTGGCAGTGCACCAAGTCAGGAGAGAGACTGATAAACCGGCAAAGTGGTGGAATGTTTTCGATGTGGAGGGACACACTACGCAAATGACTGCAAATTCAAAGATGTTGTTTGCCATGCATGTAACAAAAGGGTAATTTAGCTAAAACATGCAGCAGCTCAAAAGGGGAACAGGGGAAAACAGAAAATTCTCAGGCAGCCACACACCACCTTGACAGAGAAGCAGAGGAAGCTGAGTGTTCCTATAACATGTTTCGAGTGGAGACCGATGAGGAACCGCCTGAACCCTATTATGCAACAGTCACGGTAGAGGGGCAGGGCATCAAGTTTGAGATTGATTCAGGTGCCACAGCGGTAGTCATCAGCGGGGAGACCTACAGGAGGACATGGGGGTCTAACCTGCCTCCCCTCAGGCCGTCAAAAATCAAACTCAGGACTTAAACGGGACAGCCCATACCACATTTAGGGGTGCTATTTGTGCACATTGCAGCTGAGGGACGGAAGGCAATGGCCAGGTTGGTGATCACTAAAGGCGGAGGGCCCAGTCTTTGGCGGCTGTGATTGGCATCACAAGATCTGACTAAACTGGCACAGAGGAGTTGTATCTGGATAACTTAGAACAGGTGGTGAAGAGGTTCTCAGACACAGGGCTGCGATTAAAGCGCAGCAAATGTTCGTTCCTGCCGCAGAGTGTGACTTATCTGGGACACAAAATCACAGCTGATGGGATCTGCCCGCTGGAAGATAAAGTGAGAGCTATCAAAGAGGCCCCCTTTGATAGCTCTCAGAACGCCCTAAGAACGTTGCTGAACTCGTTGCTTTTGGGCATGGTGAATTATGGCAAGCTCATGCCTGAACTCTCAAAGGTGTTATCTCCACTGTACAAGCTGCTGCACAATTACTCTAGGTGGGAGTAGTGTGGAGAACAAGGGCCAGCATTCAAGAAAGTAAAAGAGTGTCTCCACTCTGCGCCGCTGCTTATGACCCAGCTAAGGAGATCACCCTTTCATGTGACGCCTCACCATATGGCGTCGGGGCAGTGCTCTAACATGTAATGGAGGACGGATCAGAGAAGCCCATTGGTTTCGCTTCATGTACACTGACTACAGCCGAGAAGGGGTATTCACAGCTGGACAAAGAGGGTTTGGCTGTTGTTTTTGCTGTTAAGCGCTTTCATTAGTACCTCTAGGGTCCTGCATTCACAATTTATACAGATCATAAACCACTAATGAGCCTGTTCAGTGAAATCAGATGCATTCCCCTGCTAGCATCAGCCAGGATACAGCGGTGGGCACTCACACTGTCAGCATACCAGTACAATATTGTCTACAGAGTATGGGAGAAATTAACCATTACTTTTTATATTTTAAATACGAGTATTATCAGGCTTATATGTTGTATAGATACATTAATAGTGGAAAGCAGCAAATTCACCTCTGAATTCATAGGAGAGCCTCACACGGCGCCAGAGAGTCTGGGGCCAAGGCGAACTGACGTCCACCTAATGTTTAAAATAACTGCGGATGATGACCACATACTTAAAGGAATGTGTGGCTGACCGGCCTAACCATGAAAGGAGATCTTGTATGCATGCTGTGGGCGTACCATATGGAGTAGTTTTGAATGTGTGAATAGAAAGGCCGGGATCTTATGATCCGGTAGTGTCTTTGCAAACCTCACTAGGCTTCGTTGTTGCTTGTTCGCAGGTAGCAATAAGGTCTCTTGTCATACTTGATCCGGACTCCTCGATTCCTCATGCTCTCTTAGTTAGTTGAAGTGATAGAATTCGGTTATTTTGCACTAAGCCGGCTGCCTTTACCGGACACACCCGCTGATACATTTGTGCCTCCAAAAAACTGTGTTTTCATTGGAGAGACTGGCAGTCACCTATAAAAGCGTTTCAGGTCAAGCAGTGGACAGAGAGGGACCCAGTGCTATCCCAAATTAAGACGCTCCTTCTTCAAGGTTGGCCCAGTATGGTGGAGGAAGAGGAACTGAGGTGTTTTGCAAAACGCAAAACAGAACTGAGCCTGCAGGATGGCTGCATCTTCTGGGGTGTGGGAGTCATCGTGCCTCCTCCCGTTTACAGATCATAGAGGACATACATGAGACTCATCTGGGGGTTTCTCGAATGAAAAGCCTTGCAAGATCCTACGTCTGAAGGCCAAAAATGGATCAGGATCTGGAGAACAAGGTAAAATCATGCACGCAGTGTCAGATCAATCAAAACATGCCTCAACCTGCTCCCTTGCACCCATGGGAGTGGCTGGTCCGTCCCTCATCTCTGGCTACATTTGGAATTTGCTGGCCCCTTCAAGGGGCAGATGTTTCTTATAATGGTGGCTGCGCACTCTAAATGGATAGAAGCCCACATAATGAGCAACATTACAGCTCCCACAACCATCGACAAGCTCAGGGCAGTATTTGCAGTCCATGGGCTGCCTGACACTCTGGTCACGGAAAATGGCACATCTTTCACCAGTGACCTATTCAGTGAGTTCATGCAACAAAATGGCATTCACCCAACCTCGAATGGTTTGGCTGAGCGGGCCGTGCAGACAGTGAAGGAAGCTGAAGCGGATGACAGGGGATTCTCTCAGCACCCGGCTTTCATGTTTCCTGTTCAAACGCCGCCTCATGCCACAGACTACAACTGCACGCCAGCAAAGATGCTCAAGGCCTAAGTCAAAGTTCGACCTGCTGCACCCAGACATGAAGGCAGGAGTGAATAGGAAACAGATGAAGCAAAAGGAGTTGCATGACCAACATACATGAGAGAGACAGTTAAAATGACAGAGTCTATGTGAGGAACTTCAGCAACATTATCAAGCAGCAGTGTCTACCTGGGATTACTCTTAAGCAGAGTGGTCCAGTTTCCTATGTTGTCAGGCTGACGGACGGATGCATTTTCCGCAGACGTCAATACCATGTGCGCCTGCGCTATAACCAAATCTGAAACAGGCAGTGCCACAGGTGTTCCAGGGGTGGGACAGAATAATGAGGAAGCATGTCTGCCAGTGACTCTGCCAGAAAGAGAGCCACATGCAGAGGTGTCTGTGCCACCTGAAGAGGATGGACATTCTCACAGTGACCCAGAGTTTTTCCCCAACTTCCCAACCTCAGGTCCACCCAAAACACCCTCACCACTCGATGTAGTGGGGTCAGAGGGGGAAGTGTGCAGCAAACCTCCAGACAGACTTCATATTTGACTGGACATTTAAAATGAATGTAACTGTTATTCAGGTGTTTGTATTTCTTAACTGTGCTAAAGGTACCAGTACATGTTCAGAGGTTTGCCAGTTATAACACCATTGTTATGTTTTCTGTATTTGTGGATAGTTGGAATTTAAAGGGGAAGAAGTGTTGTAACGTTAACTTGTATGGCAAGAGAATTATTGCATTCTCATTTGGATGAATATGAGCTCCTCGGGGCTTCCGTAGTTTCGAGTTTGACTTCCTGCCAGTTGATGTGTACCGTGATATGTGCCTTGCATATAAAGTTATTAACCGTCACTACGCCTCAAGTATTCTGCTTTACAACTCGGCTGCCTGCCTGTATTAGGCAAAAGCTACCACAGTCCTCATCTATACCGTAGAAAAAAGCGGGTTCATAAAGATGCTGCAAACGATGGACCCGAAATTTCCACTGCCAAGCTGCAAGCATTTCACCGCAGTTGCATTGCCCAATTTATATAACAAAACAAGAGCTAGAGTCGAAGAGAAGCTGCAAAACACAGTTTATTATTCTACCACTACCAATCTGTGGTCCAGCGGAACCACACACCCATATTTGAGTCTGACCGTGAATTTTATTGACAGAGAATGGACCATGCGAGGCATGTGCCTGCAGACATCGTACTTCCCAAACGACCACACTGGTGAAATAATAGCCCAAGACTCCCTGGCCGCAAGCTGCAAGACTCCCTGGCCTCCTGGAAGCTTCGAGAAGTCCATCTTGTTTGCATGACTACGGACAGCCGTACCAACATGATTAAAGCCTTTAGACTGACTGAGTGGCCCAACCTCCAATGTTTTGGACACAGACTTCACAATGCCATCAGTAAGTGGCTACACATTACATAACAAAGTGCTACATACAGCCAGAGGAGGGTGAGACCGAGCTCACCAAACAAATCAAGAGCAAAATACTTAACTACCTCAAAAATAAATACAATGATCCTGTAACACAGGACCTCCTGGATATGGCCTCACTCATGGACCCCCGGTTCCGGACAACCTATATAGCAGATGGAATCAAGAAAGAGCTGTTTCAGGGCTGAGAAAAGCAAATCCCAGCCTGCCACATCTGACCTGCACCAAGAAGAAGCTGCTTAACCTGTTACAAAGAAGAAGAAAACTCTGGCAAGCTTCTTTAAGAAGACAGGGTTGTCTACCTTCCAGTCAGAGCAGGACAAATTTGAAGCTGAGCTGTCATCCAACTTGTTGTCATCTGAGACAGACCCTGATACAGACCAACTGCAGTGGTGGAAGTTACATGAAGCTAACTTCCCAAGACTGAGTAATCTGGCCAAGAAATATCCCTCCAGCCCTGCCACAAGTGCTTCTTCGGAGAGGGTTTTCAGTACGGGGGGTAACATTGTAACATGCCAAATAGCATGCCTTAAGCCAGAGGCAGAAGACAGGCTTGTCTTCCTCGCGAAAAACCTGTAGACGACTTCCTAGAAAGTTAAAGGGATGTTATTTTGTTTGAGAGTATTTTTTTATTATTCATTTTAGCATTGTTTATGTATTATTATTTATTGATTTCATTTTACAAGTTTATTCAGGGATTGCCTAGAAGAGACATTTTTTTCAATTTGATTAAAAAAAATCTTTACACAATAATGACAGCCAAGCGGTGCTGTTTTTTAAAAAATATATATGTATATGTTCTTGAACAACTGATTTGTTCACGCCTAGAATACTTGGTAATCTCATTTATTTGTATTGTGTTAATAAAGAACATGTATTTCAATTTTGCCTAGGTCGTTTTTTGTTTGCTCAGAGAAAAAATGAAAAAAATTGATGTTTAAATCGAAAATGGTCCATAAATTAGAAAGAATTAGATTTTATTTTTAGGCCAAATCTCCCAGCCCTACCTCAGACTGAATGTGAGCTCTCTCTTCCTTACCCACAGACATGAACAATTAAACATTAACATGTGAATAAATTATTTGCGTATAAAAATGTCTAAA
>OLKM01004644.1:0-20920 GCA_900291075.1 Melanogrammus aeglefinus | reverse complement strand
CCACTAAAAAGTGGGATAGGTGGGCATCTACATTTAGCCCTGATGTATGTAGTGATTGGGGAGGCTCAGTTGAGATTGAGAGACCAGATCATTTGGAAATATCATATGCTCCTTCCTCTCGCTCTCTGTCTCTGTCCATCGCGCATGGCTGTGACTCTCTGCTCTGTGTCTCTGTCTCTCTCTCTCTGTCTCTCCGGTTCTCGCCGCTCTCTCATCCCCCTCACCATCAGTGATTCTGCATGGCTGATGTCACTCCATCTATCTCTCTTCTCACACTATTGCCTTCTCTATCGCTTCTCGTGTTGCTTTCACCATCTGTGCCTCTCGTGCGCACACTCTCGTTGGGGAGAGTCCGTTGCTGTGATTGTTCACGGTCTCGTGCCTCTCCCATGGACGTCTCTCACTCTTACACTCACTCTTTCTCTCTGTCACCACTTTTGTTGATCGATCTGGAACTGTTGTAGGCCGAGAAACCCTCTTAAAATTCTGAAGTCATTCAGAGATAGGAATTTTCCCCTCTCTTTACTCCCTCTGGTCTTGCCTCTTACTACTGCCTCCCACACTATTGGTAATTACTCTGTCTGCTCTATGCCTCTCTCTTGAGTTTGTTGGATTATAGCACATCGGCCGGTCTGTTTGGGCGTTGCGACCTGTCTGTCTATAAAAGTAAGTTGGCAAATCTGTTTTTTTTAATAAAGTATTATTGGTCAATTAAGAGTTATGAATACATTGATTAAAAATGAAAGTCTTAATCATTTCAAGGCGCGCCCCACGGCATTATTGTGCTTACATGCATGAAATACAATTTAGGGGAACTAAGAAAGGAGAAAGTGGGTATTTGTGTTGACATTCTTTTGTCAGTCATAGTCACCACTCAAGAACACGCGAATAACAATGGTATAACCGAGGTAATGCTATTGATTGCGATGAAGGGATTGTTTTTTAGATCTATAGAGAAGTGACCTCCTGACCAGGTCTTATGGAGATGAGGAAAGGAGCCCAGAGGCCGTTATGGGAAATCAATCCTCCCATCGTGGCCGATTAAATTGAGAATGATGTAGTTGGTGTGTGGTAATTGGAGTGGTAGCGTTAATTTAGTCCAATTCACAGAGATGGACCAGTTTGACTGACTTAATGATGAGGAATGGTGTGTGTGTGTGTTTGTGGTATGTATAGATCATGTCTGTGTGCCTATATGATATATAAATGATGTATTTATGGTAATGATGGTGACTGTATATATATACTATTAGTATGTGATGTGTGTGTGTGTATATGTATGTATGTATGTATACGACGGTATGATATATGTATATTATATATAGATATGTATATGTATATGGTGATATGTATATGTATGGGTGTTATGTATGAATATTATATGTATGTGTATATGGGTATTATGATATTATGTATGTATATCGTGTATAGTGGTATTATATGTAATATATATGGATTACGTAATTATAGTTATTACATACATATTATATATAATCTTAAGGCGAGGCAAGCCCAATCACAAACATTGAACATCAAGTTTCGATTTTTTGATTTTATTTTATTTTTAAAGATATATTTTATAGGAAGAGCAGAACAGCTGGGATGATATATCAGAGAGAGGGTACTGGCTATATTATTTAGATTGGATGCAATATTTTCCCCTTATGACCAATTTTTTAAGCAAAAATATTCAAAATTGCTCACGTTACACAGTTTTTTTTTGCGATGGGAAAGAGACTTGCTGGAAAATAATACAAACAAAGTGTTTCAAACTAAAAATAAATCAGTTGAGTTAATTCGTGGATTTCAATATTCACCAAAATTAATCGGGATTATGGTTTTTCCCATAATCGAGCAGCCATAATTATCTAGTATATCGCTACCTTAAGAATGTCTGGACTTGTTGCAATTCATCAGTCGTCTCTGTATTCTTTGGTAAATGTATCTCCGCATGTTTATCTAATGAAAAGAATAATATACAACTGTACATGCGCGAAACTTACTTTTCTGTATATAGCCTTACTTTAGTTTTGTAGCCATTTATTATGCTTAAACCGAATGTTTTGGATCATTGCTCTGAAACGAAATACCCTCAATTGATCAGGCACATCTGCTTAAGCCTCTCCCCGATGTTTTTGTCCCCCAGCAACCCAAACCGGGCCTGGCATGGCCTGTAATCCCTGTACACTGTATAATATTGTGGCGCATACACACGCATACTGGTCTTGAACTCCAGTGTTACGCGGGAGCAACGGAGTACAGCCAGTATCACATCCCTCCCCGCTCCATGCCTGGATCATGAGCAAGGAGGTGGAGAGAGCGCCTTACCCACTGAGCACATATTTGCTCCTGTGTTTGCCTGCATCATCGGTCTCTGTGTTGGAGAGAGGAAATCGAACTAACACACACTGCCTTCAGCCACGCAGCCTGTATCGGCAGTGTTCCACATTACAGCCAAACACTTTGGTGTGATTGGTTCTGACGATGAAATGCACTTAACGAATCCACGGGAGTCTTGGACAGACAAATACTGCTGGACTACTGTGGTTTACTCATGTTGCTTTATTGTTCATTTCCAATCTGGGTTTTTACAATCAATTATTGATAGCCGATTGGGTGCTGGTTTAACGAACGCCACCGGGACCCAAGGACACACACACACACACACACACACACACACACACACACACACACACACACACACACACACACACACACACACACACACACACACACACACACACACACACACACACACACACACACACACAGTAAAGCTCATGTCTTGATAAACCGCAGCCATTCAATCTATGCATTATTAATCTGGCAAGGTCAACGTTGATGTCAATCGCTCCCTGGATGAGCTGTATGGAAATATAGGAGTGAGATTATGTGAGAGGAGCCACGTCGCCTTTCAGTGAACTTTTATTTTCCTGATTTTTCTTGGCACTAGACCCCTGTGTGTGTGTGTGTGTGTGTGTGTGTGTGTGTGTGTGTGTGTGTGTGTGTGTGTGTGTGTGTGTGTGTGTGTGTGTGTGTGTGTCTATCTTATTAGTTATCAAAATGGACATTTGTGTGTGTGGGGCTTTCCCGATAAACGGAAAGCTCTGTTAAGGGGAACTAGAACCAAAGCGTCTTTCTAAACGACCCACCATCTGCATTCATGATGATTACTTATTTGAACCAACATGTTTCAAACATTTGGCCTCAACATGAAAATAAATTATTCTGGCCATTCAGAAAGTCTTTAGTAGGGAAATGTCTCCGTCACACTCTGCTATTATTCCAATAAAACCGTACCGTACCAATAAAATGCGCTCATTGTTAAATTGAGGTGTAATGTCAACAGATATCTCTGTTAAGAGCTTGACCGTTGACGTCCTATTTTCTGATTGGACCAGAGTAGCACCAATGATGTCGGTTCTCCACGTCTCACCACATGCGTACGAAGCGCTACTCCTAGATTGGAAAACATCCTGACTGCCCCCCTTTAAGTGTGAACCCCAACACGACGTGGACATTGGGACTCTGTGGACCCGCGCACTCGGAACTCTCTTCAGTACCCGTTCACTTCCAACACTTCAAGACCACTGAGCCACAGCGTGTGGCTTGGTTTCTAGGTCTTTCATCGACTGGTTTCTTCTTCTGCCTCTCCATTTGTGCTCTCACAGTCTCGTCCTGATCTGATCCATTGTGCTTCTGGTCCTGTGCAGAATCTAGCCCTCTTTCCCCCTCCCTCATCCTTTTACCTTTCTATTAAACTCCCTAATCTCCACCTTTGACTATGTATGTCAGATGTTGTTTCACCATCACACTTCGCACGCCTACGTTGACTGTTTTCTTTGGAGTGTTTTCCGAAAGGAGAATTTGTTTATAGCCAGGTTAGTTAGATTCTGAAAACATTTTGAACCACAAAAATGTAAATGAAAGCATTGGACATGCAACAATCACACATTGATATTAAACATTTAGTAAGATCAATTGTTTACAGTAGAAAAGGTATATACACATGCCATCCGCGCAAAATGCAAATGCCAAATTAGGTGAGACTTGTAGGCATAAAGTATTTGCTTTTCAAAGAAGAGATTTTTGTTCTGTGTAAACGTTTCATGGAACCATTGAATGGCCATTTTTCACACCATGTTGTGATAAAGGCACAACAGACAGAGTAGTATGAGTAATGGGTTTCTCCCTCTCTCATTCAGTTTCTTATCTCCCTCTCTCTTAACTCACTCTGTCTGCTCTCTACTTCACCTCGGTCTTGCTTTTTCTTTTCCCTCTCTCCGTCCTTGGCACTCTCTATATCTTTCATGCTCTCACTCTTAATTCACTCCCCAATCAGGGGAGATATGCGTCATTCATAAATCAGTGATTATTTCTGAAATAAACAATCTGAGTGGCCGGGTGGCTGTTCTACAACCAGGGTGGAGAATTAGGTAGATGGGGTCAGATTAGCCATATCTGAAAGATATTGCATGGCCACCCTGCCCGATTGTAGATCTACCCTCCCCGCCCAACACCCCCTGGTAGCCATGGTAACCCCTCCCTGCCACCTCTAATAGCTGGTTCAGACTGCACAATTCTCAGACATTCCTCCACGATTTAACATGTCACACTATACGATCACAGAGCCAGGAAATCGGGCCTTGTCTCGTCGGAAGACTGGCCACACTACAAGATTCGAGGGTGCGATGCTCTTTACTTTGTATCATTCACGTTTACAAGATATTTAGAAAATCTAAGGTTTAGAACTGAAATAAATGTTTTTTACATTTTTGTCATAAAGGTTCCAGTAGTTTTTAGATCTGCTTACTGCAGCAACTGCAAGCATGTCACATTACAAGACCTGGTCTCGTCGCCGACCTGTCAAAATCGTGTACGATTCGCAAATTTGTCTGCGACGAAAGAATCTGGGCAAAGCCGGGCTGAAATAGCATAGTTTGAACTGGCCATAAAACGGTTAGAATTTAGCCTGTGATCCATCGCCCTCATTGTCCTTTCTTCATATTACTATGCTACCATAGATTCAAGATTATTTGAATGGGACTCTTTTTCTTACTATTTTCTTACCTTCCATTGCACCTCTCCTAGTTCTATAAAAATCATTTTTTGGCATTGAGGAAATCAGGGGGACAATGTGGCTGAACGTGTCAGGCTTCACAGATTTGAGTGTGGCGATAAGTCTAACGCCCATCTCACTAGACGGGACCGGCAGGTAATTCAGAAGCATGAGAGCTGTGTAGAAATATCATGTTAACAACGTTTACCTTCTTTCCCTTTCCCTGCAGATCTTCTGAACGGCGCCCAGGAGAAATGTGAGCTTCCACCAATGGACGGATTCCCTCACTGCGAGGGGAAGGTCAAGGTGAAACACACACACACACAGACAGACACACAGAGACACGAGGACAAACACACACACAGAGACACACACACACACAGAGACACACAAACTGTCCATTCACCTGCAGCCAGGGGATGTTATTGGAGTATCGCGGTACACAATGTCCTTTCACTTGTAATTTTCCCCCAAGCTGGAAGAGATACAGCCATTCAACATGTGTTCATGGATGGATCAGGTTAAGGGATTGAGGGGCGGGTGGATGATAAAAGGATTGATGATGTGCGTGGGTGTTAGACATGTGGATCGATGAAGGATGGATAATTAATGTGTTGATGGGTGCGTGATGACCGTGATTCACCTATGTTGTGTACATGAACGTGGTTCACCTATGTTGTAGGGGTGCAACGGATCACAAAACTCAAGGTTCAGATCTCGTCATGGTTTTGGAATCACTGGTCGGATCATTTTTGGATCATCAACAACAAAAAAGATAAGACAAATGTGACTTCAAATAAAATCTCCAAATGTGTCCAAATGCAAACCTGGATTTACAACTTTAAATTCAGGATGTCATTATCTGGGCAGAGTTTAGAGTCTACACAAAATGCAGACATCCTCATCTTTCTTTTAAGTATGGTAGCGAAATACAGTTTATGTCGTGTTTATTTGGCTTTTTTTTTTAAAATCCATTGATTTCTGTTGGAAAACTCATGCTTGTTGACCGGAAACAGAAAGGGGGGCTGGTTGTAGTCTTTTCGCCCAGTTCTAGCCCTACTGTTGATACGGAGAACCGAGCGAAAAGACTACAACCAAACATAAACAGCCCATTTCCGCTTCCGTTTCAATGGGATTTACGGAACGCCAAATAAAACAAGATAGAAACTGTATTTCGCTACGATACTTGATTAGAAACATCTACGAACACCACTTACCACTCGGTGAGTTGCACATTTCTAAAAATGAACGTTTAAGGTTGTTTTAAGGAGAGGTTTGTGAATGCCCGAAGCCAGCCATTCTGAAGCAGGCAGGGGCGAATCGAAATGAGCCAAATATCTGAGACAGTCAACATTTCGGTGTGTCAACCACTATATTTCTTTCACAAACCAGAAAGGGGGCTCAATATGCTAAATACCGGAATTGTCCTTTAAATATGCGCTGATCACTGAACTCACAACTTTTATTTTTTTTTAATCAGCCGATCCGCGGATCACTTGCGTCCAGAACTATGAGGGTTTGATCTGTACGGATCAC
The DNA here is from genome assembly GCA_900291075.1 of Melanogrammus aeglefinus. NCBI lineage: Eukaryota > Metazoa > Chordata > Actinopteri > Gadiformes > Gadidae > Melanogrammus > Melanogrammus aeglefinus. The sequence goes on along the minus strand of OLKM01004644.1, from coordinate 14,325 downwards.
GGGTAACCTGTGAACCACTGCACCACTACTATGTATGTGTGTAGATGAACTTGGTTCATCTATGTTGTAGATGACCTTGGTTAACCTATGTTATGTAGATGAACGTGGTTCACCTATGTTGTGTAGATGAAAGTGGTTCACCTATGTTGTGTAAATGAAGGTGCTTCACCTATGTTAAGAGTATTTCACAAATATGAATATTTGCGCCATGGAAATGGCTTCAGTACCCCCTAGGCGGGTATGCACACATCACAGAGGGAGATGGCTTTATACTCCTCTGCATTCGTGGCTGGTGACCAAAAATGTTGGTCGGGCACAGTAATAGACAGGGAGTCTGGGGCGCACACTGGTGCGACCCGAGGGCGAATTTTCTTGCGCCAATGAAAAGCTTGATAGACAGCAAAAAGTTAGAGAGCTTACATTGACTTCAACGTGGCCGGCGCCCCTGTTTGGAGGAGGGCTTTATTTCAAATGAGCAATAACTAGCCTAGCCCGAATCACTGACGTTCCTGTCGCATTTAAAGGGTTGCGTTGTGTGACAAGTATATCACACAATTAAACGAGGATAACTTCTATGTATTTTTGTTGATTTATTTCGTAATGATAATAGTTTATAGTTGGCAGATATATTCAAGTGAATCTTTCATGGAGGGGCGGCGCCCTAGCGCCCCCTATTGACCCACCGCCACTGCTTCTCTGCCTTCCAAAGAACCAGCTCTGCTGTGAAGAGGCAAACACAAACCTCATGTCATCTTTTAAAATCCAAATAAAGCGTGGCTGCACTGGTGGTGAATAAACAAACGGACGGGCAGTGCCAACACATAACCAAGTGTTATGTGGTGTCTGTGGTGGATGAACACATGTCTAAGGATGCTGTTGGCAGTGGTGCTTCAGTGAAGCATGTGTGTGTTTGCTCAAAGGGACGACACAGTTTAAAGAGAGGTGCATCCCCACCCGCACCCCACACAGAGCCGCTTCTCTAATGTGGCTTTTGCCCTCAATATGACTAATATTTTTTATATTATATGTTAAATATAACATTGTAATTTGGTACACAAACTACGGGCTGGGCTTGCCATGTTTCTTCCTTGTCGATTGTGGGAGATCTACACCGATGAAGGACACATCTTCACTGCCTTCAAAAACGGCCTAGTCCTTTCTTTGTGAATATTGGCTTCAGATGAGGCTGAATTCCTCCCTCCCCTTTAGGACCATAGAGTTAACAACCCTGGAACCTTTAACTAAAGGTGTAGCACTCACAGAGGTGTTCCTGATAACCCTTTATTAGCCTAACAGTGGTCAGCTGCTGAATCCCACCTGCCACCAACCGGCTGGCAGCACGCTTCTTAAGTTTACTGCACAATAAACAGATAAATGTCTCTGGCCTGAAGTAACGTGTTCTTTGGTTGCAATGTCGTCAGTTGGCCTACTTGCCAAATATACCAGCGAATGTTGAGTGCTATCTGTTTTTATTGCTGTACTGAACTCATTTCTGTGAACTTTTTTTCATTCAACTTGTAACGGCTGGATTAGAATTGCTGTAACACCAAGCATAAGCGTATGCGACCTGCTGTGTCTTGTCAGCAGACTTGCTCCAGCATTACATGGCCAAAGCACATGATAGTGGAGGTCTCCACTTGGGGCAGACCACAGTAAAATCAGATCCGGAAATCGTGCTTTGCACATGTTTGGTGTGCTCACGTAAATAAACAACATAGAGACACAGGTAGAGGAAGAACTGATCATTTTACTTCAGTTAAAATGGCCGCAGAAAAATGCATCGAAAGATTGTTATCATACAGGTGTGGGAAATGTGGACTAGGTTCACACCTCGAAACTTTCCGCCATGCTAATAATAACATCCTCGACTCTGACCTCGAGGTCACTGTTTATTCTCTCGATCGCCCCCAACTTTCTTGTCAGTATTGCGTCTTGCGCGTGGTGTTTGCTTAAGCAGCTGTTAGCTAGCACTAAGAACTGACAATGTTCTTTCTAAACTGTTTATTTCAGACACATTTAAAGAGTAGGGTATTTAGGTGTTAATTTCCAAAATTTGTTGACAATGTTAAAATAATATATAGTGTATATACATTATAAAATACTGTATAAAAATCGTGTGTGTGTGTGTGTGTGTGTGTGTGTGTGTGTGTGTGTGTGTGTGTGTGTGTGTGTGTGTGTGTGTGTGTGTGTGTGTGTGTGTGTGTGTGTGTGTGTGTGTGTGTGTGTGTGTGTGTGTGTGTGTCGCTGATAAGGTGCTATCACTCGCCCACCATCTTCTCAGCCAGGGCCAGTGCTCAGCTGATACTGTCAGCAAGTCCGCCTTCTCCACACATCCAGCCAAACACCACAATCGCTCTATCTCTTTGTCTCTCACTCCCTTTATCTTCCGCTCTCTATCTCTCGCTGACTCAACGTAGTTTGCGCTAGCCGACTCAAAGTATCTTGTCTCTCCTTTCTGCCTGATTGTTTGACTTTGTTTCTTAATCTTCTAACACACATAGAACACACACACACACACACACACACACACACACCTACACACCTACACACAGACACACAGACACACAGACACACACACACACACACACCTAAACACCTACACACCTACACACACACACACACACACACAGATTGAGGTACATGGCCATCTCTCTCTAGGCACCTTGGCTCTGTTCTAACAGAGCAGTCCTACCTGCCCACACTGATCAGGACACTGATCAGATCATCTATCTCCTGGGGTCTGTCCATCTCCCTCTTCTCACTCACGAGAGTGAGTGAGAAGAGGGATATGGTCATGTATTTCTCTTTTTATCTCTCATTGTCTCCTTCCCTGTTTTGCTACCTCTCTGTCAATTGAATTCAGTTCAAACAAGCTTTATTGGCATGAAGAATTTACATTTACATTCCCAAAGCATTTCTTCTCCCTTTTTATATTTTTAGTTAAGGAGCACAAAAAGGTAAAAAACTAAGTGAAGAACCTTGCACAACCCTTCCCCACTAGATCCGCTTCCCATCGTTCTCTTCACTGTCCTCATTCTTCATTAAGAGGTTGTTGATTTAATGTTTTATTTTAGCCTTGTCAGCTATCTTTTAACCTTTAACCAAGAGAACCTTGGCAGTGGTATCAAAGTGGGGTCCATTAGAGGGTTCTTCTTTTATCTCTTTATCAACAAGGTGTTTGAGTGAGGTCGATTTACAGCTGTTCTGTCTCAAGGTCAGACTTAAGACTTTGAGGTTCAATCTGTCAGAGTTCTTCTTTGGGTTGGCCTAGCGCAATAAGAGAACACAGGAAGTGAGGCTGAGGGCCATGTTTCAAATCAATACTGTGGGTTAAATATGCCAACTCTGGTGCACAGATGATCTCGCCGGGTCCAATAGGCCGCGTTGTGTGTGTGTGTGTGTGTGTGTGTGTGTGTGTGTGTGTGTGTGTGTGTGTGTGTGTGTGTGTGTGTGTGTGTGTGACAATAAAACAAAGACAACAGTGAGAGGTGCCCACTAACCCCACCTGTACCGTGATGACGTGTCTCTTAATCCATCGGGTCACTGTAGAGTAACTTATCTGGTTGATAACCATACAGTTACAGAATGAACGTTTTCTGTTTTAAATGCACTGTATCAAAACTGCAGATTTGACCCTATATCTCCCCCAACCAGTGGGGTTTGAACTAATTTTTAGTTATTTGAAAATGTGGCATTCTAACTGAACTGACCAATGTGGTTTCTTCCTCTTCCTCCCCAGTGGATGAAGGACATGTGGCGGTCTGACTCCTGCTACAACAACTACGGCGTTGACGGCTCCACCTGCTCCTTCTTCATCTACCTAAGCGAGGTGTGTGTGTGTGTGTGTGTGTGTGTGTGTGCGTGTGCGTGTGTGCGCGCGTGAAAGAGAATGCAGGAGTGGGTGCATGAGTGTGGTTGTAATTGAGCGCTCATGCGTGGGAGAGTGTGAGTGGGAGCGTGTGGCTGCAAGATGGGAACATTCAATCAAACATAGCCTACTTAAACAAACAATTTAAGTAGGCTATCCTACGCCTGTTGCCTGTAGACTTTCCCAGATGTGGCAGCAAATTGTTTTGTAATATTGAGTAGCTAGTGACATTAATGAACAGAATTTGCTCTTACCTGAAGTAGGCTAAATGTAAAATAAAAGTATTTTTAGGCCGTAGGTGAATAGCTTGAATATTTTTTTTCATTTTTTTTTATGTATAATCTTATTTTAACTAGAAAATTCCTAAAGTAATTTTGAGTGTGCCTGACTCTGGCCCATATATTAATACCTTGTCATTCTCTTTAGATAGATACCTAGCACTAGCTAGCTGTAGCTAGCTTTGAGATTGTTGATGGTGGTGACCATATCATCTGCTGAGGCGCAGCACAGTTTCAGTGGGTTACGCAGATTGAAGACATGAGTGTGATCAACCATGAAAAAAAGACCCAATGGCATTGCTGTGTACCATATTCACCAAGAGAGGCTTGACAGACTGGACAGACAAGAAATAGCCAAGAAGTATGCTCAGGGTAATGAAAGGAGGAGAGATGTTTTTGGGTCCTTCAGTGAGTCTGCTTAGACAGTAAATTTGTTTGGCTTTTTTTTCATTTATGTAAATATGTTAACACTTCTGAGTGTATACAAAAATGAAAAATCATTTGCTTACAGCTTGGTCCCCCCCCAATTCAAAAGTCCCCTGCGCCCCTGGTCTAAGAGCCAACCATTATTGATTTTGCAACCGCTGTTGCTATGATCGCTATAGTACCCTTTAATTCCATTGTTTATTTCCATTCATTTGCCTTTTATTCATGTACTGTATATGAAAAGCCATCCATTTCAATCAATTATTTTGTCAAGTTGATAAAGATGTTTTCTTTATTTACATCTCAGATAAATGGAGGGAGAGTACTGTAGACCATATTGTTGGAAACAACTAATCTCCAAGATCGGAACATTCAATCAAACATGCTAATGTTAAAATACATATGCAGTGTGTGCGCTCAGTGCCTCTTCAAGGTGCATCACATTGTTTACTTTCAATCCTTCATCTGGGGAATCAAAAAAAAACACTGCATGACTAACCGTTAACCTTGAGGGGGAACAACAACAATATCACCCTGTCCATCCATATTTGTGTTTGCAGATGTCAAAACAAAGCTCTAAAGGTGCGGCCACACCAGACGCGTATCTCGCGTACTTTTTACGCGAGATACGCGCGTAAAATGTTGCTTGACCATTTTGTGTCAAAAATGGTCGCATACGCGCAATACGCGCAATACGCGCAATACGCGCCTACGTCACTCGCCTAGATGAGCCCGCCAAAAACTCCCCCCCCCCCGCTATTTTCTTTTGTGGTCAATGTACATCGTCGTGTACAGGACAGGACGGCCGCACACGGCGACGATGATACGTTGATCGACCTCCATTTCTGTTCGTGTAGTGTCTGTAGTGTTGATCAGCAGAGAAATAGTCCGCCAAGACGTTGAGGTTGCTTAGCAACCAGAGACTCTGTCCATGCAAGTGAACGGAGCGTTCCCTCTTCGTCATAACTATCAAACCAAACATCCTTCACATTCACCGAGTGAACATTATGAAAGTAAAATGCACATTTCTCGCTAGAAATGTTTCCATAAAAGCATTTAATGGCGTAACTATGTTACTATTTCCACACAGAAAAAAGCAAGATGTCGGCCGTATGCTTCTGTCCCAGCTCACTACTCTCTGCCAGTGACGACGGGTCAAGCTCAACGCTGATTGGGCAATGCGTGTCTCGTCAGACGCGTATCTCGCGTACTTCGCGTAAAAAGTTCAATTTTTTGAACTCTTGAAATGTACGCGATATACGCGATATACGCGCGTATAGCGCGTATTGCGCGTAAATATACGCGCCACATACGCGCTATACGCGCGTAAAATGTTGCTTAATACGCGAAATACGCGTAATACGCGTAATACGCGCGTAAACCAATGGTTCCCTATGGAGAAAATGGCGATTTCATACGCGAAGTACGCGAGATACGCGTCTGGTGTGGCCGCACCTTAATGCTACGGCCACACCAAAAGCGTTACCCGCGTATCACGCGTATAAAATCGGCCATTTTCCCATAGGGAACCATTGGTTTACGCGCGTATGGGACGCGTACACGCGTTACACGCGTTTAAGCAGCATTTTACTCGCGTTAGGCGCGTATGAGGCGCGTATATTGACGCGCGTATATTGACGCGCGTACATATACGCGCCGTACGAAGAGTTCAAAAAATTGAACTTTTTACGCGCGTACGCGCCGCAATAGCCAATCAGCGTTGAGCTTGACCCGACGTCACTGGCAGAGAGAGCTTGCACAGAAGCATACGGCCGGCCGCGACATCTTTCTTTATTCTGGGTGGAAATAGTAACATAGTTACGCCATTAAATGCGTTTATGTAAACATTTCTAGCGAGAAATGTGCATTTTACTTTCATAATGTTCGCTCGGTGAATGTGAAGGATGTTTGGTTTGATAGTTATGACGAAGAGGGAACGCTCCATTCACTTGCATGGACAGCGTCTCTGGTTGCTAAGCAACCTCAACGTCTTGGCGGACTATATCCCTGCTGATCAACACTACGAATGCTGGAAACACAACAGACACACCATGTGTTATTATATACCATGTATACCATGTTATTTAACCCGATTATTGTTATTTATATCCGAGATTATTTAATCTAACCCGATCCAAGCTCTATCATTCACCGATGGTAGTGACCTTCATGTTTGCGGAGCTTTGGAAAGAGAATGAGCGGGAGAAATTGGGCGTTACGCGCGTATCTGACCATTTTTGACACAAAATGGTCAAGCAACATTTTAGCTGCGTTACGCGCACACATGGTACGCGAGTAACGCTTTTGGTGTGTTCCCGGCATAATGCTACGGCCACACCAAAAGCGTTACCCGCGTATCACGCGTATAAAATCGGCCATTTTCCCATAGGGAACCATTGGTTTACGCGCGTATGGGACGCGTACACGCGTTACACGCGTTTAAGCAGCATTTTACTCGCGTTGGGCGCGTATGAGGCGCGTATATTGACGCGCGTATATTGACGCGCGTACATATACGCGCGTACGAAGAGTTCAAAAAATTGAACTTTTTACGCGCGTACGCGCCGCAATAGCCAATCAGCGTTGAGCTTGACCCGACGTCACTGGCAGAGAGAGATTGCACAGAAGCATACGGCCGGCCGACATCTTTCTTTATTCTGGGTGGAAATAGTAACATAGTTACGCCATTAAATGCGTTTATGTAAACATTTCTAGCGAGAAATGTGCATTTTACTTTCATAATGTTCGCTCGGTGAATGTGAAGGATTGTTTGGTTTGATAGTTATGACGAAGAGGGAACGCTCCATTCACTTGCATGGACAGCGTCTCTGGTTGCTAAGCAACCTCAACGTCTTGGCGGACCTATATCCCTGCTGATCAACACTACGAATGCTGGAAACACAACAGACACACCATGTGTTATTATATACCATGTATATACCATGTTATTATAACCCGATTATTGTTATTTTATATCCGAGATTATTTAATCTAACCCGATCCAAGCTCTATCATTCACCGATGGTAGTGACCTTCATGTTTGCGGAGCTTTGGAAAGAGAATGAGCGGGAGAAATTGGGCGGTCTCATCTACGCGCGTTACGCGCGTATCTGACCATTTGACACAAAATGGTCAAGCAACATTTTAGCTGCGTTACGCGCGTACATGGTACGCGAGTAACGCTTTTGGTGTGGCCGTAGCATAATGCTACGGCCACACCAAAAGCGTTACCCGCGTATCACGCGTATAAAATCGGCCATTTTCCCATAGGGAACCATTGGTTTACGCGCGTATGGGACGCGTACACGCGTTACACGCGTTTTAAGCAGCATTTTACTCCGCGTTAGGCGCGTATGAGGCGCGTATATTGACGCGCGTATATATATACGCGCGTCAATATACGCGCGTACGAAGAGTTCAAAAAATTGAACTTTTTACGCGCGTACGCGCCGCAATAGCCAATCAGCGTTGAGCTTGACCCGACGTCACTGGCAGAGAGAGCTTGCACAGAAGCATACGGCCGGCCGACATCTTTCTTTATTCTGGGTGGAAATAGTAACATAGTTACGCCATTAAATGCGTTTATGTAAACATTTCTAGCGAGAAATGTGCATTTTACTTTCATAATGTTCGCTCGGTGAATGTGAAGGATGTTTGGTTTGATAGTTATGACGAAGAGGGAACGCTCCATTCACTTGCATGGACAAGCGTCTCTGGTTGCTTAAGCAACCTCAACGTCTTGGCGGACTATATCCCTGCTGATCAACACTACGAATGCTGGAAACACAACAGACACACCATGTGTTATTATATACCATGTATACCATATTTTATTTAATCGGGTTTATTTAACCCGATTATTGTTATTTATATCCGAGATTATTTAATCTAACCCGATCCAAGCTCTATCATTCACCGATGGTAGTGACCTTCATGTTTGCGGAGCTTTGGAAAGAGAATGAGCGGGAGAAATTGGGCGTTACGCGCGTATCTGACCATTTTTGACACAAAATGGTCAAGCAACATTTTAGCTGCGTTACGCGCACACATGGTACGCGAGTAACGCTTTTGGTGTGTTCCCGGCATAAAGACACACACATACACTGGGATCCAATAAAAGTTTGTGTGTTCTGTGACAGGTTGAGAACTGGTGTCCCCGTCTGCCCTGGAGAACCAAGACACTGGCCCAGGAGCTGGACCGGAGAGGACAGGTAAGCAACACATCAGGCCCTATCTTGCATCCGCCGCAATTGACTTTCTAAACTGACACATGTGTCGTTGCTAGTTTGCAACTGGTGCAGTTCGGGCCCTATCTTGCATCCGCCGCAATTGACTTTCTACACTGACGCATGTGTCGTTGCTAGTTTGCAACTGGCGTGTTCTTTTCCCTCCACCGCCATGCGCCTGTAAATAAGGGAATGTTCTGGCGCAAATGTTCCCTGGTGCTATTTTGCAGTTTCAGAAAACAATTGCGCAACAAACCAGGGAATGCCTGGTTTAAAGTCAGCGGCGCGTTGTTCAGATGCTATTTTAAGGGCGAATACATAATGTTGCTGGTGCACCTCGCTCATACACTTTGCTTCTTTCATCTACCTAGCCACACATTCTTTGTAAATTATTTGGGAAAGAATAGCTGATACAGTGGTAATAAGTTGTACTTTTAAATCAATGCATCTGCAAACACCATACAGCAAACATATTTTCTTGACACATGCATCATGTAGAAGCCCATAACTTTTAGGATTGATGAGATGATTTGATCGTGAAACATTGTTTTACCGCAAGTGAGTGTTAAAAAGAATGAATAAATGCTGGCGCGCGTGTGTGTATGTGTAAAAGAATGAATGAAAGCGGGGGCGTGTGTGTGCGTCCATCTGTTTAAACACACGCAAACTAAACACGTAAAGCATAATATAGTCCATGGCAATGTATATTAATCGGGGAACACATGCATATTAGGAACACAAGTTGATAACGATAATGCACGCAATACTGGTAAGAAACAATGTTTGTTAATGCATTGCGTACAGTGGCGTCTCTACATGTAAAAAACGGGTGGGGCTAGGCTAATATTTTTTATTCTTTTAAATGACGAACCAGTGTTCGTGACGTCACCCGTTTATTTTCACAGTCGTGGCGATCTTTGTAGACGTTGACTCTGCCTGCTCCCTGTTATCCTGCACAACACAGGACTGTATGTAAAAATCTACTTCAACATCTGACCTGTGAAGGGCAGTCATACCCTAAACAGCATCTAAACTGCCGAAATCTTTCAACAAAATGGTAGACCCCTTCACTTTTATTAGTGTTGCTACTGGCTTTGCAGGCATGCAGACCTCCATCAAAACAAATTACAGGGCATTTTAATTTTGTTTGAATTTCATTTTTGGAAAAAGTTGCAGCCCTAATAAATTACAAATAAAAATGGTAATTTTCATAAAAAGCAAAATTATTTCAGAATAATTTTAGAATACTTCCTTCATTGGTCTTACTTACGTGTCAGTGTCCCACCATGCTGTTTGTAGCCCTGGCTTGGTGTTTCCTATTCAGACCTCAGCTCCACCCACAAGGACCTGCCAGGACAGCAGGCAGGTACTGGGGTCATCACAACAATTACAAATAAAAATATACTTTAACACTATTCAGTAGGCTGGGCTTTTTGTTTTTGAACTAAGTGACTGTTCTCCATGTATCAGATATATATCTGTAATTAATAAAGTACATTAGTGCAGCTTTTAATCTTTTATTGCTGACAACAAAACATTGCAATCATGAAAGTATAGTTTTTAAACTAAGTTTCCGTAAACCTCAGAATAAAATGTTACTACTGCAAACAGCTGTAAGAGCTACTATAATAACCCAATATCATTTTACCATGGAGCACACCTCCCATAGGACTAGGCAGTGTCCTGGAGGAGAAATCAAAGATAATAGCTGTGAAAGAAAAGATTCAGAATGGCCTTGGCTTAAAGCCCACTCACCACCACGACAAGGTGCAGGCCAGGAGTGGGAACATATAAGACTTGAAAAACATAAATAGATTTAAGAGCACAAGACATAAGGCGTTTTTACCTCTAATTTTTCCTCCAGACTAAGGGTCTCAAATCTGTGCTCCAATAGATGATCTACCTCATTCATGTTGTCGACTCGTTTTCGTTTGTGTGCCTCCGGCATGTTAGTTAGCAAAGTTATCCTTCTCTGCTACCGAACTTCTTGCGGGCGGCACTTGAGGTGAGGTGAGGTCACTCGAGTCATGACTCATCACGGAAACACACTACAGCCAATGAACGGTGAAAAATGAAATTACGCTGTAGTGGAACGAACCATATATGTTCATGGCGGTCCCGGTGGGGCTAACCCCACCAGAAGTAAAATAATCTCTGTTCACTTCAACAGAGAAACACTCTGAGCATGCGCATTTAAATTCTAAAGTCCAATACACATTACATTGGGCTTGTGAGGTTGTTAGGTCGACTAATAATGAAGTAAAAGCGCCAAACTTTTTATTTTACATTACTTTTTTTTTTAAATTATATATTATTATATATATTACTGTATATCATCATTTATTTTAATATATAGGAATTTTTTTTTACATTTTAGAGTTAGGTGGGCCGAGCCCCATGAACCCTAATCAGTGACCAGTTCGCACTGATTGCGTATATCATTAATATAGAATTACAGTTACCGCTTATGTTGTGTTAAGTTTTCTTTGCTGAGATTTTTTTGAGGACTCAGTGTTTCTGAAGTTGTGAAAGAAAACGCCATATTTGCGAGATGTTTTGCTGTCTTATTGTCTTAATAATTTTGCTGTCAGCCTCCGTTATTGTGCCATGTTGAGCGCGCCCTCCTCCAATGCCGGCCCTTAGCGTGGTGCGCCACATCACGCATATGTGTCTGAGGTTGTGTGAAAGTTTGAAAGTCATGCTGAAGGTTTCTTACTAATAAGCTTTGGCTGTCCCTTGGTTGATATCCTGTAGCAGTAAGGAATGCTAATGGCGTCGTCCACGCTAGCAGACGGTTAATGCGGTAATGCTACAGTGGTTTGGCTAATCCTCGCTTATCCCTTTCTGGCTCCCTGGTGGTGGCTCATATTTTGCGCCTGGGCTGTCTGCTATGTAAATCTCAGATTCATCTTCCCCTTGTCCTTTCCATCTGTGCCTCTTTATTCGGTTATTAGGATCTAGGGATCTGTTTGCTCTCTTTCGCCTTTCGCCACGCTTGCCTCCTCTCTACTCCTATGCTCCTTCTTTCTCCTCTTCTCCTCTTCTCTCATTATCTTTCCGCTCCTCTCTTCACATCATACCGCTCTCCTCTCCTTTTCTGTCTTCTCTGTATTACTCCCATCTCCTGTCTCTCCATTATCTTTTCTCCCTGATATCTTTGTCCTATTCCTTTTCCTGCCTCTCCTCCCAGTCCTCTTTTCCTCTCCCTTTTCACTCTCCAATATGCAATCTTGTCTCCCCTCTCCTCTTCCCCAACACTTTTTCATCCCTCTCTTCTCTCCTCCTCTAAACATCCCTCGGTACCCCTTATCCAAATGCCCTCTTTCTCCTGTCCTTCACTCTCTCTCTTCTTCCTACCACCCTTCTCCATCTCCTTCTCCTTTTCCTCCTCTCCCATCCCTTTTCTCCTCTCCTCTTCCCCCTCATCTTTCTCCATCCCCTCTTACTCCTATCCTCTCTTCTGTCCTTCCTCTTCCCATCCCTCCTCTGTCTCCTGCTTTCTCTCTCCTTCTCCTCTCCTCCTCTCTTCCGGCCCCGCCACCCTTCTCAATATTCTCCCCTGCTCTCTATTTTCCTCCTCAACACTCACATCCTTGGTTCTCTCTGTCTCCTGCCTGCTCTTCATCCCTCTCTCGTCTCGCTCTCTCTCCTCTCCATCCTGCTCTCATTCTCAACTCCTCTCCTCTCTACTCTCCTCGGACGCCTCTCACTAATGATGTATGGAGCAGAGAGCTTCTAGAGAGTCCTCCCATACACAGTCACCTCCTCTCTGCTTTTATGCAAGGCGCACGCTGCCAACCCACAACAACATGTCCTATCTCCTGATCTCCTCACACTATAGACAATTGTATAACGCCACCGAAATACAGTGGAACCTGTCCTCCAGCATGGTTTTTATATGCTGGAGATCCATCATTTACCTGTATTTTACATTTGGATAGTTAAACTTCTTCTAGCATCTCTTTATCGATGAAGTTTTGAAATAAAACCCAAACGGTCATTCATTGGTAGAGGCAGTCCGGGTCATTTTCTAGGCAAGAGAATTCGCTTATGACCTCACCTACTAGACATCCGTGGGAACTCGATAAAGCCAACTGATTTAAATTTTAAACCAGGCAAAATAGTCACCAGAAATCAGGCATACATGGAAGCCGCATGCATAAAAAATATAGTTGCATGCGATTGGGAGCGGTCCTAGGTCCTCTAGTCTGGTCTCCTATACGACTCATGATTCAAATTCATGCAAATGTCTTAAGCTAGGTCACCCTTAAACATATTCCTTAAAACCAATTTTGCGTAATCTCTGTCTGTCCCCCAGTCAAGAGCGTGTCCGGACAGAGAAATTCGAGGAAGCTTTTGCACCTCGCCAAACCCAACGCGTACGTAAGTCCCGTGCTGGGAGGAAGTTCCGTGGATGATGCTGCGGATCAAGCGCATGGCTCCAAACCCTGTGCTGTCCATGGCCATGCACGCTCCCGTCGCTCCAAGCAGGACCTCGGCAAGCGCCACAGGAAGATAAGGTGTGTGCGTGGGGTGGGTGTGTGTGGTGGGAGGCCTTTGCATGTCTTTTTACTTGAGTGCATGTGTGTGTGGTGCAGCGTTTTCCATTGAATATTTGTGTCTATTAGTTGTAGTACACTCGGTGGAGATTTACTTGTTTTGTGTGTGTGTTGTGCGGAGGGGGGGGTTATGTCTTTGGGTTTAACGTGTGAGTGTGTTGGGCAGTGTTTTGCATGTGTTACATTCTGCGTCTGTGTGTCCAGATTGTGTGTGTACTCTCACCTCGCGAATCTGATGGTTTTTTATTGTGCTGAGTTTTTAGTGTGTGCATTTGCGTAAGTCAACCAGCGTGTTGTTCCAATAGTTGGTCGATATTCTTTAGCCAGCGTGTGGTCTGGTTATATATTGTTGATGGATTAATTCACGCCGATATGCCTTCAAGAAATTAAATACCCTGTAGGAATACAGGCAACATTTTAATACCTACTGCATCTGGTTGACCGTTGTCCATCATGAATAGTGGGTCACTGCATCTACAGGATGGTATCTTGTTTTGGCTCATCGTAAGGGTACTTACGAACACACACTTACTCCAACCGTCCTCGTTGCTGCGTGGGACTCTAATAATCGTATATGTTTTGTCTTTATTACAGTAGGCCTGCTCACTCTGTTTTGCTGTGTGGCCCTCAGGCCTGCCCATTTCTCCTCCTACTGGCGTTCTGTCAAGCCTTTGACTCTTAATCTTCTGTCCTTATCTACTATCGCTTCTTTCTGTTTTTCCGAAATGTCGCTCGGTCACTAACGGTGAGACATGAGGCGTTTGGATTTGGTTCGTCCCTTGCTATAAATCCGGGGAAGTACATTGAAAACCGTTCAAGTTAAAAGCATGGTATAGTCTCTTTCTCCCCCTGGGCTGTTTTACTTAGTGTACCGCACAGCTGTCAGCATTCACCACAACACGTGTCAACAACCACACAAGCTCGCTTTGAGGGGGCCTCACTACTGTGTGTTTGGCCATGTGCTTAAA
>OLKM01004643.1:7500-17500 GCA_900291075.1 Melanogrammus aeglefinus | reverse complement strand
GCAGCAGCCCATTGGCTGCTCATTTGACGAGCAAACCAATCAGCACGAAGCTGCTTTATCTGGTGCTTCAGCAACTGCTAATAAGCTTCATGCAGATAGAGAGAAGGTTAGTGTACCTCACGAGGAGGAAGATGGATGTCTTCATATTCAGAAAGAAGGAATCCTTTCTTAAATGTATGAACAAAAATCATATCCTTGTAAAGTACGATAAAAGCATTAATAGTGAGACCCCTCTGGGACTGAACGTATGCAAATAACCATCAGTATCAAGTAGAATCATTTAAAGAGACATACAGCCTTTATCTAGCAAGAAGAGATGACTTCAGCACAGGGACAAGACAGAGGAGTCAGGCATGTGGCGGAAATTAATAAACAATTAAACGTCTTCATGTTACAGCAGCTGACTAAGGAGAGACAGAGAGAGAGAGACAGAGACAGAGAGACAGAGACAGAGACAGAGACAGAGACAGAGAGAGAGACAGAGACAGAGACAGAGACAGAGACAGAGAGAGAGAGACAGAGACAGAGACAGAGACAGAGACAGAGAAGAGAGAGAGACAGAGAGAGAGAGACAGAGAGAGACAGAGACAGAGAGAGACAGAGACAGAGACAGAGAGACAGAGACAGAGAGAGACAGAGACAGAGACAGAGAGAGAGAGAGACAGAGAGAGAGAGAGACAGAGAGAGAGGTTGTGCGATGCTGACTGTGTGCAGAGTCAGAGTTTCCATCTTGACCCCTCATGCTCTGATCTTATCATTTTCCCACAGTTTTAAACTGTGAACCTGCTGCTTCCCAGAGGCGTGCGCACGCACGCACACACACACACACACACACACACACACACACACACACACACACACACACACACACACACACACACACACACACACACACACACACACACACACACACACACACACACACACACACACACACACACACACACACACACACACACACACCTTTCTCACTTTCTGATTTTGGAAAATGTACTACTTTAAACTTGGACAGATAGTTAACTACTACTGCCTTGGAAAGATAACTACTTTAACCTTGAAAAGAGAACTACTTTAAACTTGGACAGATAGTTAAATACTTTAAACTTGGACAGATCCATAGCCACATGAGCCACCAGTAATTTAAGTAAACTTCTGTCATGTGAAGCTGAAATCAAGGTGATATGAGGATGGCGTTAGAATTCAGCAAACATAACCCTACAATGTCTAACCCTAACCCGACAAGGTGTTAGCCCCTGAGCTAACATGTTCCAATAGAACACGCTAACATAACCCTACAATACCTTACCCTAACCGACAACATGTTAGCCCCTGAGCTAACATGTTCCAATAGAGCACGCTAACATAACCCTACAATGTCTAACCCTCACCCGACAAGGTGTTAGCCCCTGAGCTAACATGTTCCAATAGAACACGCTAACATAACCCTACAATGTCTAACCCTAACCCGACAAGGTGTTAGCCCCTGAGCTAACATGTTCCAATAGAACACGCTAACAGCTACGCCTCCAAGGTCTGACCTCTGACCCAGGCCGACCTCTACAGTTTGATATTAACACATTAAGGATACACTTTGATATGAACACATTAAGGATACACTTTGATACGAACACATTAAGGATAAAGATTGATATTAACACATTAAGGACACAGTTTGATATGGACACATTAAGGATACAGTTTATGAACACATTAAGGACACAGTTTGATATGGACACATTGAGGATACAGTTTATGAACACATTAAGGATACAGTTTGATATGGACACATTGAGGATACAGTTTGATATGGACACATTGAGGATACAGTTTGATATGGACACATTGAGGATACAGTTTGATATGGACACATTAAGGATACAGTTTATGAACACATTAAGGATACAGTTTGATATGGACACATTGAGGATACAGTTTGATGTGAACACTTTAAGGATATAGTTTGATATGAACACATGAAGGATATAGTTTGATGTGAACACTTTAAGGACAGTCTTGACATGTCCCTCGCATATCATGACCACTGAAGGGTTTGATTTGACGGGAAACAGGGAGAGGGACTTGAACAAGTTGTGATGGCTTCAGGGTTGAGGGTGTGGATATGTTGGGGTTATTGTGTTTATAGTCTACAGTTAGAACCTGAAAGTCTCCAACCGACCGTGGCTATCTGAAGAGGTCCAGACCTCTGCTTTTGCCGTTGGTGCTGTTGCTCATTAGCCTGTGAACCGTAAACAACGAACCATCTCACAGGTCGGAGCTCCTCCAAAACAGAGCGCTCTGTGTGTGTGTGTGTGTGTGTGTGTGTGTGTGTGTGTGTGTGTGTGTGTGTGTGTGTGTGTGTGTGTGTGTGTGTGTGTGTGTGTGTGTGTGTGTGTGTGTGTGTGTGTGTGTGTGTGTGTGTGTGTGTGTGTGTGTGTGTGTGTGTGTGTGTTGTTTCCACAGCTTCTCATTGCGCATGTGATGTTATCAGGCTCTGGGAATGGTGTGACAAATGTCCTCTCACGCTCACCTCAACGGCAGACCTTATGCAAAGCACGACACACACACACACACACACACACACACACACACACACACACACACACACACACACACACACACACACACACACACACACACACACACACACACACACACACACACACACACACACACACACAGGGAGTGAGGATCATGGAAACATGGACAAGACCTTTCTTACCGTTTGACAGCTGCTGTCCTCGTCTGTAACAACTTCTTTCCGCGGGGATAATTAATCAGCGCCGGGTTCCAGTGGTTTGATTAATGCGCATTGTCATCCCGTTTCTGCACTGGAAATATCGTAGCACTGAAGTGTTGGATCATGCACTGGCATGATGTTTGGCTCGTTTCAGAAGCGTGCTCGAGTTGACTGGAGAACGTGTGATTAATTGAAGTGGATTGTGCTTAGACGGTTAACCAGAGGCCTACTGCCAGCCATGGGGAGCTAATGTCGCAGAAGGCCACCTCCAGAAACACTAAGGGGCTTGTTCTAGGTAGCTCTCACAGCGGAATCGGGAAGTTTGTTCGGAGAAGCGAGCGGCTCTTCCTGGTGTTGTGGCGTGAGTGGGTCGTACTGGTCGTCTGCTGCCACCTAGCGTTGGGCGACGGTAACGTTAAGAGGAATGGACAATCCATACACAGGCCTTCTGCTGTTGAAAAGAGTTAATCGAATAGAGAACGTGTTCAGAATGTTTCCCTAATATATATAAATATATATATATATATATATATATATATATATATATATATATATATATATATATATATATATATATATATACACTGCTCAAAAAAATAAAGGGAACACTTAAACAACACAATACAATGTAACTCCAAGTCAATCACACTTCTATGAAATCAAACTGTCCACTTAGGAAGAAACACTGATTGACAATCAATTTCACATGCTGTTGTGCAACTGGAATAGACAACAGGTGGAAATGATAGGCAATTAGCAAGAGACCCCCAATAAAGAATTGGTTCTGCAGGTGGTGACCACAGACCACTTCTCAGTTCCTATGCTTTCTGGCTGATGTTTTGGTCACTTTTGAATGCTGGCGGTGCTTTCACTCTAGTGGTAGCATGAGACGGAGTCTACAACCCACACAAGTGGCTCAGATAGTGCAGCTCATCCAGGATGGCACATCAATACGAGCTGTGGCAAGAAGGTTTGCTGTGTCTGTCAGCATAGTGTCCAGAGCATGGAGGCGCTACCAGGAGACAGGCCAGTACATCAGGAGACGTGGAGGAGGCCGTAGGAGGGCAACAACCCAGCAGCAGGACCGCAACCTCCACCTTTGTGCAAGGAGGAACAGGAGGAGCACTGCCAGAGCCCTGCAAAATGACCTCCAGCAGGCCATAAATGTGCATGTGTCTGCTCAAACGGTCAGAAACAGACTCCATGAGGGTGGTATGAGGGCCCGACGTCCACAGGTGGGGGTTGTGCTTACAGCCCAACACCGTGCAGGACGTTTGGCATTTACCAGAGAACACCAAGATTAGCAAATTCGCCACTGGCGCCCTGTGCTCCTCACAGATGAAAGCAGGTTCACACTGAACACATGTGACAGACGTGACAGAGTCTGGAGACGCCGTGGAGAACGTTCTGCTGCCTGCAACATCTTCCAGCATGACCGGTTTGGCGGTGGGTCAGTAATGGTGTGGGGTGGCATTTCTTTGGGGGGGCCGCACAGCCCTTCCATGTGCTCGCCAGAGGTAGCCTGACTGCCATGAGGTACCGAGATGAGATCCTCAGACCCCTTGTGAGACCATATGCTGTGCGGTTGGCCCTGGGTTCCTCCTAATTGCAAGACAATGCTAGACCTCATGTGGCTGGAGTGTGTCTGCAGTTCCTGCAAGACGAAGGCATTGATGCTATGGACTGGCCCGCCCGTTCCCCAGACCTGAATCCAATTGAGCACATCTGGGACATCATGTCTCGCTCCATCCACCAACGCCACGTCGCACCACAGACTGTCCAGGAGTTGGTGGATGCTTTAGTCCAGGTCTGGGAGGAGATCCCTCAGGAGACCATCCGCCACCTCATCAGGAGCATGCCCAGGCGTTGTAGGGAGGTCATACGGGCACGTGGAGGCCACACACACTACTGAGCCTCATTTTGACTTGTTTTAAGGACATTACAAAGTTGGACCAGCCTGTAGTCTGTGTTTCCACTTTAATTTTGAGTGTGACTCCAAATCCAGACCTCCATGGGTTAATGAATTTGATTTCCATTGATATTTTTTGTGTGATTTTGTTGTCAGCACATTCAGCTATGTAAAGAACATTCAGATCTAGGATGTGTTATTTTAGTGTTCCCTTTATTTGTTTGAGCAGTGTATATATGTGTGGGTAAGTTGACCCATCCTCTGTATTTAGGCATCTGTACACATTTGTTGTCATTTGACGATCAATTCAGTAAGACTCCATAATTCATATCTGGCTGTGACAGAGCCAAGAACATGGTGACATTTTTTGCTTGTCAAAGTAAGTTTTTATCCTATCGGATAGAATTACTGCTATGTCAAAGCAAATTTATCCACACGTAAAAATATATGTCATGCATGTTGGTGATTGGCCAAGGAATAAAAGCATGGGAACATTTGAGCTAAAGATCAGCCTGGATGTTAAACTTACCCCTCCATGGTGCACTAAAGTTAAAGTGGGATTTCAATGTGATATTACACAAACTATTTGGTTATTTCCATTTTAAACATTGTAGAAAAGCTGTCATGCCAAGAAAGAGAACGGAGATGGAGAGCAGCCGTTGATGTCAAGGGAGACGATCCATATAAATCTATAAAGTCTAAATCAACGATAAATTGGTATAGACTATACATCTAAATAGATCTGTACTATACAGCTATATAGATTATACAATGATATAGATCTATAAGTACATCAAATTGATAGGCTATACAGCTATATAGATGGATAGTCTACCTACATCTATATAGACTTGTCCTATAAATGTCGGTCCAGTCAGTATTCAGATGAAAAGAAGGACAACCCGGTCACCATTTGTTCATTTTATCTACATTTGTATTATCACAAACACATTACATTCAATATAATCATGGCAGGTCTTCTAATCCTCTTCTACTGGTCTTGCCTGTAAGAGACATAAACGGTTGATGTTAGTTTTATTAAAACATTGTCTTGATTAGAAGACAGAATTTTTCTTCTGAAATGTTTGTCCCGTGAATGTCCCCTGACAGCCACCAGGTGTCCCTAAAGTCCTCTT
This sequence comes from Melanogrammus aeglefinus, assembly GCA_900291075.1. Taxonomy (NCBI): domain Eukaryota; kingdom Metazoa; phylum Chordata; class Actinopteri; order Gadiformes; family Gadidae; genus Melanogrammus; species Melanogrammus aeglefinus. The sequence goes on along the minus strand of OLKM01004643.1, from coordinate 11,718 downwards.
AGAACCTCGACTAGAGACCTGGGCGCTCGGTTCGTCCTACCTTGGTTTTTCCACAGTTGCGGATCTTGTTGCCTTTGAAGAAAGAAGAGAGAGAAACAAGTTGGAACAGATCCACGCAGAAACACATACACTGGCACTCGCTTTAATCCAAAGAGGTTTTGGATTAAAGCGTCTGCTAAATACTCTAAATATAAATGTTAAAGTAGGATTCACCAGCCAACAGGAAGAAGGACATCACGACGATGATCCCGGCAAACACCAGGCCACCGATCCTCAGGGTCTCGTAGTCTGAGGGGGACACATTCATCAGCTCACTGCTGCCGCTACAACAGAAGACCCCAACACACACGCACACACGCACATGCATGCACACACAGGCACGAAACAAAGTCTAGACCTGGTCTGTAGGAGGCCCAGGTTCAGGTCTAGACCTGGTCTGTAGGAGGCCCAGGTTGAGGTCTAGACCTGGTCTGTAGGAGGCCCAGTTTGAGGTCTAGACCTGGTCTGTAGGAGGCCCAGGTTCAGGTCTAGACCTGGTCTGTAGGAGGCCCAGGTTCAGGAGGGTTTGGCTTACCGTACACAAAGTCTGCATCAATGTCTTTAATAGCTGGGAAGGAAAACAGAGTGAGACTCATGAAAACGCAAAACGATGCTGAGAATGGATGAAGCAAACAGAATTATCTTTATAAGACAAGAACTTCAGTACAATTACGACTACGAGATTATAAAAACAGAAGAAGTACCCTGTAATGGCTGCAATCCCAACTTCTTACCGTTCTTAATGAACAGATTGGTATTTAATAGGATAAGAATAACTCCTCTTTACTTATAGCTCCCAGGAGTTTAGATCACTAGCTACCAGTGAGGAACTAGTGACCTTGGTTCAGACACCAGAGGTCACCCAGGCTCCGTTCTACTGTTGCATTGTGGGAGTTATGTTTGAACCTCGACTCCAGGCTGGACTCTATCCAGCTGGAGGACTTGTAGCTGGGTTTCCATCGCTATGCCATGAGTCACAACGCTTCCATTCACCTGGCCAGGTGCCATGCCACATAGTTCAGTGTTTGTCAAGGTGACCTTTAAGGCACGGAGGTCGCGGCCTTACCTCCTTCGGAAGGCATCTTGTTTGACAGCGTTTGCTTTGGGGAGTTGGATGACAAACTGGAAGGAAATGGATAAAGTTATGCTCCGTTATTTGCAGACGTTGTAACAGGTTGAGCTCAGCAGTGCCGGCCAGCTCAGGAGGCTTGTTGGGTGTGGCTTCAATAACTCCCTGATGTCATAAAGTGTAAGGTTTAAATGGACCTAACAGGTTTATACGAGACGCTGCTGAAGGTTGGAGACCCCGATAGGTCCGGACAGATTGCTTTAGCGGTCACACTTCGGCGGCATGATAGCAGATGGATCGTTTGAACTTTAAGAGGCTAATAGGGGTATTGATTATCTCTCTCCACACTCTGCCCTCAAGCACACACAACACACACGTACACACACACACTACGGCACACACAAACACACACAGACACGCACACACACACACGCACACAGTGGCACGCACCATCACACACACGCATACACCATCACACACACTTACACACATGTACACAAACACAACAGAATCACACACAAACACACACACACACACACACACACTTATATGCACATATGTCCCACCCTGGACCACAGAGAGAGGAGCACACACATACTGTCGGATCTGGATCAACATCCCATAATCATTAACAAGCAGTGATCAAAGACTGGAACCTTCCGGTTCATTTTGCTATCGGCTCAAGGGCAGCTTCCTGTCAGACACCGCAGAACACAAAGTCGTCGTGGAGGGAATGACAGTTACTGATTAATCCCTGGAATATTCATTAACCCTGAGCCATATACAATCACCAACGGACCCGAGACCTTCTGCCAATTCAACATCCAGACTCAGGACCCCTCATACAGCTGATGTTGTCTTTAGATCATGGGACCGTCGTGATAGAACAAAAGAACCGTTGTCCTCTCAGACTGCATGGGACCTCTGACCCATCCTCAGACCGTTTCTCTGTTTCTGTTTCAACGCTTTAATGAATTACGATTCTCCACACAAACACGGACAGAAATACTGTCGGATCAACCCCCAGAAGAAACAGAATGGTTTGCTCCATTTTGCAGGATCAACCATCTCGGCTCAAATCAAACCAATCCAACGCGCGCCCCAAAGCTCTCCCTCGTCCTCAGGGTTCCTCGAGGCGCAGATCCTCCTGAACCCCTCAACGCTAAAGCAGAGGCTCACAGTCACACCCTGACGCTGTCTGCTAACATGAAACTGAGCACAAAGTGGAAGAGATGAAGGCAGGACTTACCTGTTGGGCTGAGACACACTGAGGAACAACTCCACAGGTACGCAGAGGTAGTGAGTGGGACGCTCCGCCTCCTTTATTAATAAAGATATAGGGTGGACCAATACCGCACACACACAAACTCACTAAACCACACACACGCACACACTAACTCATAGACACACACACACACACACACACACACACACACACACACACACACACACACACACACACACACACACACACACACACACACACACACACACACACACACACACACACACACACACACACACACACACACACACACACACACACACACACACACACACACTAACTCAAAGACACACACACTCACTCATAGACACACACACACACACACACACACACACACACACACACACACACAAACTAACTCAAAGACACACACACACACACACATCACACACACACACACACACACACACACACACACACACACACACACACACACACACACACACACACACACACACACACACACACACACACACACACACACACACACACACACACACATCCCCTGCTACACATTGACAGAGCCCTCCCTGTACGCTGGGTCCGGCCTCCGTTACACATTGATGTGTTTCATAAAGACGGACTCTGAGGCCAATAAACACTCAGTGTGCCGACCTTTGGAGCCCCCAGTGGGCCCATCGGTGTGATGGTTAGCCCTAATGGGGTGTCGGACAGAAGAACAAGACCAGCAGACCACTCTCTCCGTGTGAACACGCGCTTTTATTCAGTATGCCAAAGCACAGAGTGTTGCTACGCACAGAGCCGTGTGGACCAGAGGGGTTACATTCAGGGACACGCCAGGACGCCCCCCGGGGCCCCGGGGATAGTGTGGGGCCTTGGAGAGAGGGGACCGAGTTGTGTTCATTTCCTCTCATGCCACACATCCCCAAATTCCCCACGCACATGTGCACACACACACAAACACACACACACACACACACACACACGCACACACACATGAAGCATCATGTAAAATAACTTAGCACCGATTGCTGCAAGGCTTACAATTTTGAAACTAAAAAGGAAAAAAGAGAAATAAATAAAAATAAATAAATAAAGTCAAATTTACAATAAAAGCCTGGGAGTTTTCAAGAACATCCTATCAGGTTTTCCCAAACTGCAGTCAATCTTGCCTCGACCAATAGAAAGGAGCAGGCTGATCATTAGGTTGAAAGTGTGCAGGAAGGGCAGTGAGTCAGCTGATGTAGAGGCTCCTCCCCCTACGGTATGCAGAGGCTCCTCCCCCTACGGTATGCAGAGGCTCCTCCCCCTACGGTATGCAGAGGCTCCTCCCCCTACGGTATGCAGAGGCTCCTCCCCCTACGGTATGCAGAGGCTCCTCCCCCTACGGTATGCAGAGGCTCCTCCCCCTACGGTATGCAGAGGCTCCTCCCCCTACGGTATGCAGAGGCTCCTCCCCCTACGGTATGCAGAGGCTCCTCCCCCTACGGTATGCAGAGGCTCCTCCCCCTACGGTATGCAGAGGCTCCTCCCCCTACGGTATGCAGAGGCGGAGCTCTGGAGGAGCCTGTAAAGCTTTCCCTGTCGGGCGGGGCTCTGAGGTTGTCATACACAAGTCAGAGTTGTACGGGGAAAAAAATGCAATACATTAAATGCACACACACACACACACACACACACACACACACACACACACACACACACACACACACACACACACACACACACACACACACACACACACACACACACACACACACACACACACACACACACACAAAACACAAACAAGGATCACACATTTACTTTAAGTTATAGATTTTGTGTCGTAATCTATCCATATATATATATATATATATACACG
>OLKM01004643.1:0-5000 GCA_900291075.1 Melanogrammus aeglefinus | reverse complement strand
ACACACACACACACACAGAAGGTTCATCAGAAGCACAGACTGTATTGACCATCAGGCGCTATGGGCAGTACGTTGTCAGGAGACCAGATGTGTGAAAGCACTTGAAGGAGACTTACTGTAGATGAAGGGATCCTCCTCTGAAGAACAGAGAGAGAACAACACAGTCAGTAGAGGAACCACCACACCTAGAACAACACAGTCAGTAGAGGAACCACCACACCTAGAACAACACAGTCAGTAGAGGAACCACCACACCTAGAACAACACAGTCAGTAGAGGAACCACCACACCTAGAACAACACAGTCAGTAGAGGAACCACCACACCTAGAACAACACAGTCAGTAGAGGAACCACCACACCTAGAACAACACAGTCAGTAGAACAACACAGTCAGTAGAGGAACCACCACACCTAGAACAACACAGTCAGTAGAGGAACCACCACACCTAGAACAACACAGTCAGTAGAGGAACCACCACACCTAGAACAACACAGTCAGTAGAGGAACCACCACACATAGAACAACAGTCAGTAGAGGAACCACCACACCTAGAACAACACAGTCAGTAGAGGAACCACCACACCTAGAACAACACAGTCAGTAGAGGAACCACCACACCTAGAACAACACAGTCAGTAGAGGAACCACCACACCTAGAACAACTCAGTCAGTAAGGAAGCGTACCACTCCTAGAAGCACCACAGTCAGTAGATGGAACGGCAGGTCCCCCTTAATGAAGGGAGGTTAAGATATGGGGACAGATGAGCAGCTCACCTTTGGCAGGAGCGTCGACAGGGTCAGAGGTCGCTGATGGGGTGGAGAAAGATGGACGGAGAGGAGGAAGAGGAGTTGAAGAGAGAGCGAGAAGCGTTGTTAAACCGTTTTTAGGAAGCCTTGAACTACTGCAAATGGTTAATCTCAATGTGCGTTGTTAATGTGTTGACCCACACTGTTTCTGAACATGCCATCCGTGTGTTTAATAGTCCATCTCATGCCAAATGTCAGTTTCAACTTACTTATAAATCCTTATAAGCCCACGGACACACAGACTTGAAAATGATTAACAGCACCTCTGCTCTTCCATGTTGATGACCTCTGATCCAGTCCCCAATACTGGCCCCTATTGTCAGTTGCTGACATTACATCTCTTGTCAACTATCGCACTCGAGAGACATTCTTTCTCAGAGTGTACAAATTGTCAACTGTATATTTATGCATTTTTGGGGGGGGTGGGGGGGGGGGGGGGGGGGCGTCCCTTTTTTTGAAAAAGTCAATGTTTTAGGCCAAAAAATGTGTTGCTTGAAACTGCACTCCTGTATTTTTTTGGTAGCATAATATCGGGCATTGTTTGTTAATTAGTCATTTACATTGCCACGAGACCGTGACTGAAAATGAGACCAAGAGATGATATACATAATAAAGTTGGCCAATGCACAATGGCGGGGTGGGCGAACCCTCACCAGAACACAGCCCACGATCTGCCCTGCCACCGGCGAGAAGGGCTGTTGTGTATTCAAACTCTCTCAAGGTTTTATCTGTTGAAACATTCCTGGAATTTATCTTGCTTTCGTTCTTTCTTCCTCTGGAGTTCCAGTATATTTTCTGACTGTGTGAACAATGTTTGTTTCAAAGCGTGTAAGGATAACAGAATAGGAGACAGTGCTCTACATGTTCTGTCAGCTGCCGTCACCTGTCCTCCTCTGCATGCATGTGTGCATGCGTGTGTGTGTGCATGTGTGAATGTGTGTATGCGTGTGTGCATGCGTTGTGTTTAAGAGGGCGGGGCCTCTTACCAGACGCAGAGACCAGCAGCGAGGAGAGGACCAGCAAAACAGTTTCCATGGCAACTGTTGAAATAGAGTTAAGGTTTGAGGGAGGCAAGAAATAGAATATACAGGGGTACCTCTCAGCGGCTAGGCACACTTTAGCACGCAAAACCCTGAATGCACCACACAAACACACACACACACAACACACACACACATGTCTATCACATTCAACCAGAATCACACACACCCACACACACACCACACACACACACACCCCGACCACACACACACAGTCGCAACACTACATTAGCCATTTGTCACACACGTGTGGTTGCCGATGGACGGTTGTACTGAATACAAATACTGAGGATACATTTCGTGTTTTGGACGTAAACACTTACATGTTCCGTAACACAAATAAGATATTTCCTTTTTCCTGGTGGGATGGCGGTTTTAAATCCCGTGGGGTCACGACCTTGAACCTACTAAGTTACTCTCCTTCTCTGACTAATTCCTCTCATTCTACTCCGTCTACTTTTGTCAAGCCACATGCCTGGATCAGAGGACATGAGAGGGAAACTTCCTTTGTTGATTAATACTATCAAATGCTTTAAAGATTCTCCCAGAATTGATTTAAGGGTTAGCTAACTTTAACCATGAGAGTGAAGAGAGAGAGAGAGAGAGAGAGAGAGAGAGAGCACGAGAGACCGAGAAATACATATGGTTCCCTATGTATTATACCAATCAAGACCCTTGATACTGCTTGAGATAAAGCTTATGCGTTATACTGTCAACCATATTTCATGTCATGAGACATTCCCTAACTGTGACCTAGAAAGACCTCATTGGGGCACTTGTATTGTACGACATTGTGTCCCTATTAAAACAGACAAACAAAGAAATGACGTCTCATCAAGACATAGATTCCATTTTGAAGAGTTTAGGTTTTGGTGGCAAATATTTACGATTCATTGTAGCGATACCGTTAACTATTGAACACACATATTTATTTTGCGTCATTATTTGACCTGAGACATGCTTTGACAAGTCTATATTTCTAGAGTCATCATCTCTACTAAAAGACGGTCCATCCATATCCTTCACTCCAGGCCGGTGTTCGGCCTTCTCCTGGGGACAGAAGAAGATCTATTCCCAGTCGGCTGGACAGGAATTTGATGGAGTTGGCCACACCTGTTGTCACTACACTACTCCCAACCGATCAAATAATCTTTCATCCAGCGATGTGAAGCCGTCAGGCCTGTCCAGCCAGGACCAGCCCCAGTTCCATCTCTAGGAGCTGAGGAATCTTGACCAGATACCAGACTCCAGCGAACACAGCCTGGCCACGAAAGGGACGCCAACAGGACAGACCTGGCTCCCAAGAGAAGAGCAGACTGCGCTCACCCACTACGCACAATGAAAACCAAACTACAAACAGGAACTGCACTCCCTGACTTCCCTGCCAGTCATTAAACGAAGACATCAGGAATACATTGGCGTAACGACATTATCCCACGGATTACAGAGGCATGCAGGACTTCAATGAACAACTCTCAGATGCTTCACAGGCAAACTGCCATAAACCTGTTGGGAGGAATACAACAATGTGCAAACGCAGCGGCAAGATTCGTCACCTGTTGTGATGAGAGGACAATCTCAAACTCCCCATAGACTTATCCCCCTGGACTCTTCGCACAATAATTGCTTACTTTTCGTATAACATTTGATGTGCATAGATTGTATTTAATGGTTTATAGTTATTTATATATATATATATATATATACCTGACCTTTTAACTTTTTATTTTATAATGCTGTTTACATTATTGTTTGCCTGCTTTGGCAATGCAAATGTATATTTCTCATGCCAATAAAGCTTTTTTTGAATTGAATTGAATTGAGAGAGACAGAGAAACAGAGAGACAGAGGGACAGAGAGACACAGAGAGCAAGAGCGAGAGCGAGAGCGAGAGCGAGAGAGAGAGAGAGAGAGAGAGGGACAGGGAGAGAGACTGACATAGAGACAGAACCAGAGAACAGCGAGCAAGGAAGAACACCATCTTCCCCTCACATATATTAGGACCAGTTTAAGAAGGGTTCCAGGTTGCAAAAGACTTGGATCAGCCTGCCAGTAGGGGACTCCACGGTCGTGTCTATCGTCCTATCTTGCTCTGAACAAAAGGGACCTCTCTTCTGGGTTTGTTTGACAATCTTAAGCAAACTGAATCCTGCCGCTGGGGTTCAAACTGAAGCCTGATCTTCAGAGGAGCAGGAAGGTAAAGGATGCCCCCTCACTGCTCCTGACCCGCCGCCTTGCGTTTGTCTGCTGGTGGCCAGTCTGTGTGTTCCTCCACGGGGGGGGGGAGGGGGGGGGGCGGTGGGAGGTTTGTGGGAGGATGGGGCGGATTGACGCTCGTGGGAGGGGGGAGGGGGAGACCTCGGGGGAGGAGGAGAGGAGGGCGCCGACTTGAAGGGAGGGGGGGGGGGAGTTCTGGGGGAGGGGGAGACGCTCGTGGGGAGGAGGGAGGAAGGGAGGTAGGGGGCGGGCGGAGGGAGGAGGAAGGAGGGAGGAGGAGAAGGAAGGAGGAGGGAGGAGGGAGGAGGGAGGAGGGAGAGCTGGTTTGATGTGCAGAGGACATGCGACGGTCAAACCCCTAATGGACGGTTCAGCGTCAACGAGACCCCCAACGACGCGGGCTGGACCAGAACCCCACCAACGACCGGACCAGACCCCCAGCAACGACCGTGGGACCGAGACCCCACAACGACCGGGCCAGACCACCACAACGATCGCGGGAACCAAGAACCCCACAACGACCGGGACCGAGACCCCACAACGACCGGGGAAACCAGACCCCACAACGACGGCGCCAGACCCCAGTGGCACAACGACCGGTGACCAGACCCACAACGCCGGGGGACCAGACCCCACAACGACCGGGACCAGACCCCACAACGACCGGGACCAGACCCCACAACGACCGGGACCAGACCCCACAACGACCGGGACCAGACCCCACAACGACCGGGACCAGACCCCACAACGAGGAGGAGACCAGAGGAGGAGACCAGAGGAGGAGACCAGAGGAGGAAAGAAGAGGAGGAGACCAGAGGAGGAGACCAGAGGAGGAGAGCAGAGGAGGAGAGAAGAGGAGGAGAGCAGAGGAGGAGGAGACCAGAGGAGGAGGAGACCAGAGGAGGAGACCAGAGGAGGAGAGAAGAGGAGGAGA
>OLKM01004642.1:0-20934 GCA_900291075.1 Melanogrammus aeglefinus | reverse complement strand
CTGAGTAACGCGACTGCGGAGGAGGTAGATCATTATTCTTTCAAAGATAAATTGTGGCACTCTCATCTTAAGGTGCATCCACCGTCAGTGGGCCAACGTGGAAGCGACCCACATTGTCCACTGAGGACGTGATGTATCCAGGGGCATATTCAGCAATAGGGAAACGTGATTTTTGATTGTTGCACCTGAGACGCTTCCTGGTACCAAGGTGAAGAAGATGCAGGATGCCGGAGGGCTCTGCTGATCCTCCCTCCATTTTCAGTGCGGGAGTCGCTTATTTGGCCATTGGACGGTCGAGAGGAGGAGAGATGTGTCCGTTATGGGGGAGGTGATTTTTACTGTTTGTCAAGAGGCTTCACCTGGATTGGCACTATTGACACTGGATGTGCATTTCTTTTGGGCGTTTATGCGCCAGAGAGCCAGTTACAATGTTTGTATGACAATCGGGTTATTTTCGTATGGATCGAGCGAGATTGGTTTGAGGCTTTGCAGTTGAATCCGAGATCGGGGCACTGCTGTCACTGGTCAAGTGGGTTGTCATGACCCTGCGACTCCATCATGGTGGTGTTTGGGCGTGTTATTCGAGTGTCGAAAGGTGCGTCATTCCGGTTTTCGTCGTCTAAACTGGATGATGTTGGGACTGATTACAGTTTCCTTTGTGAAGTGGCTACTAAATGATCGGCCTCACCAGTTATCAGGGTCGACGCCTTGACTCTTAACGTCACATTCTCCTACGGCTACCTGTGTACACTGGCGTGTTTGTGGCAGATCCGTAGTCACGCGGGGAAGGTCCAATACTCTCAGATTTGATTTCTGGAAGCGGGAATGGGTGAGGTATTTCGTTGCTGGAGGGCGAAGTGGGGCCAGGGGAAGCAGTCTTGGCTGCTGGGGACATTGTGTTAGTGTGGACTCACGTCTCGAGGCTCTTGGTGCTTGTTAAGTTCTGGAACTTTCTGAGGATGGTTTGTGCGATTGTTCGTTCAGACCCAAGTCTTATTATTTTGGGAAAGGCCCGTGTAACTAAACTTTGCTCCTGTGTGGCAGCTGTTGAGGTTTAATGGTATTTTTGCACTAATGGATTGTGTAGACATTTATCAATCGGAAGAACGTTGGCTCTTATTGTTTTTTTTTGTTGTTTGATTGTTATGTTAACGCCATTACAATTAGAGGGGCGGTTTGTGTGGAGCCAATCGGTTATTTTCTTTGTTTTGAAATGTTGTAACCTTTTGTGCCGGTAGGTGGCGTTTCTGTTCAGGTAATTGGCTTGAGTGATAAATGTAGGTGGGTAATCAGCGCAGGTGCGCCACTGAGGAACTCATTACGTTTGACCGTGCCATGCCGTGTTATTGCACAGAGAGAATGTGTTGTTGTGTTTAAATGAGTTCGAGTCGGCTGTATAAATAATGGGCAACAAAAGAGAAGCTTTGAACTGGACATTGCTGTGTTATGCACTTTGGCTACCCCTACACTTACTTGGCCGCGTTAAGCCCTTTTAAACCGCAGCGTGCGTCGGTTGCGACAAGGGCCGCATATAGTAATCTTGTATATTTTTTGTGGTGGATATGGTCTAAAAGACCAAGGGTTAGATTTGCCGATATGTTGACTATGTTTATTGACTCTGCCACAGCTGTGCAAAGTAACTTGAAGCCAAGATGGTCAGCATGGGGACACACACTTTCCCCCCCTCACTAGTCCTGACCAACGGATGGAGAAGATGAGCTCTTGTCATCAGTGTACATCATGGGTACAGGAGACCGAGATGTCTGAGGAGGTTGAGGAGGTGTTGTGTGAGGACCACCTCCATTGTGACCCCCACAAAAAGTGAGTTTCATTTAAAGCCAACATAGACCAACTTTGTAGTTTGACGACCCCCCCCCCCCTCTTTGCTTTTTGTTGTAGTGTGTTTGCAAATTCTTGTTTGCAAGAGGAGCTCTGGCCCTGTTTGCCATTGTCCGACCTGTTGTGAGAAGTCAGATAGTGAGTCGGCAGCAGGAAGAACATTGTTAAATACAGCAGGTAGGTTTGTGTTTACAATGCTCATTGCAATGTGATCAGTACACTCCCCACTCACATTATTGCTATAACAGTCTAATAATTGTGGATTTATACTTGGCTAGCTGGTTGTTGTGATGGCTTTCATTTTCAATTTTGTCTTTCCAGTCTATTTACAATGTTTGTACGAGGCTTGCTTTGTCTGGTGGGTTTTATTAGTGCCTCAACATTTGAGTGTTATACACTACTGGTCATGTGTGTTTGCCTAAATATCTAGGTGTGCATCATGTGGGCTACCAGCGTTTCTGCAAAACCAGCCGATCCTACACGGAATATGCCCTGCACCCCTTTTAAGCGGGGCATCCTTTCTCTGGATTGTTTGGCCATTCAGACATTACCGGTTGACCCTGTTTGGCCTTCAGATGCAATCGGCACAAGCACTTACTTTCGCCATCGGCCATTTAACCATCCCTGTCATCATTCAGCCTGAGAACGAGCAGGCAGTTAGTGACCTCAGTGACTAATGGGATGGAGGCCTAGTTGTTGCTGGTGCTGCAGGTAACGAGATTTGTGTTTCTATGCTAGCTGCACTAAGGGGTATGAATTTTAAATCTCATGTTAGTATCTTTCAGTTCCTAATACTGTTGTCTCCTCATTTTTTGGTGCGAGAGCTCATAGACCGTTTGTGCTTTTTGATTGTTATTTTTTTGTCATGTAGGGCGGCTTTAGTTTACCATTTGCAGATGGCATGTGGATTGTCTTTACAGACACTGGTTATTAAAAAACTTGAACATTCTAATTGTAATTTCTAATTATCCCCAGGTCAGATCTCCAGGGCACTGTGCCAGTACGGCTTCCTACTCTTTGATAGAGGACAGAGTAAACAAAGTGTTGATGTTCAGCTTGTTCAGGTAAGTCTGATGTTATTAGACCAGAGAAATAAACTCTCTCTCCATTTGGTAATGGACTGCATCTTAATATAGCAATTTTCCAGTGTACACCATGCATCTAGGGCTTTATTATGTTTCCTAATAGTGTACAGTGTATTATAATGCTTGGACAAGCAAACCCTACGGTTCCTTCACTCCCACCAGCATTCTATCACTTACACACTGTTATGTCATGTTGCAGAGCTCAGAGTCCCCAACAGCTCTTGGTGTAGATAGAGGGGCTCAAGCGCAGCATCGGCTTGCTGAGGCGGCACGACCTGCATTTGTCAACCCTCATCACAGACAGACATCGGCAGGTATTAACAAAAAAAATAAATGAATGTAGATTTATGAATTGCACTGAGGCTGGACGTTTGTGCTTTGCTGATGCACTGAGGGCCAGACAGTGCAAGCATCCACAAAAGTTTGCTCTTTACTCCTTAGGTTGCCAAATGGGTGAGAGAAGAGCTGTGCCCTGAAGGGACGAGGCATTATTTTGATGTCTGGCACATTGGGAAAAGTATGTATCCATTGTTGGAACGTTCAAGCAGTTTTTGTTATTGCATTTCGAATAACACCATTTGTTCTAAACCAGGTCTGGGGAAGGCCTTGGATACAGCCTCAAAGGACAAACAGTGTGACCAACTACAGTTGTGGAGGCCAGCCATAATAAACCACCTGTACTGGACTGCAGCCTCAACCCCAGATGGCAACGCAGCTGTGATGGAGGCCAAATGGAGAAGCTTGGTGAATCACATGCAAGACATCCACGACCATGACACCCCTGCTTCTCCAGTTGTGCTCATGCCCACTCTGGAGGGGGATCAACGACATAAAAGAGAGTGGCTGGAACCAGGTACAGGTACAATAGTATGTGGCATTATGCAATGCTCTTTCAGTTTCCACTGGAGAAAAAATATTATTTGTCTGTCTGCGTGCCTGCCTAACTATCTTTGGTGTCTTGCAGGCTCAATGCAGCAGTAAAGCTGGAGGGTTATTATCACAAGGAATCCTTACTGAAGGATGTTCGACAGCTGTCTCCACAGCACCAGACTTACTCCCTTGAAGCCTTCCACTCCTGGATCCTGCACTTTCGCGCCCAAGCACCACTGGGTTTTTTATACCATGGCATGTATTATAGTACAGGTCAGGTGCTGTCCAATGGAATAACAATGTCGTATTTGTCATATAATACACCAGGTTTCGAAAGTGTTTCTTAAATTTTGTTCATTCTGTAGGCCTTCACTTTAGCGGCGGCGCTCATTTTTACAACTTCAAATGCGAACAGAGAGCCCGCACGAAGAAGAAGCGATGGTTCGGGGATGTATTGCGTGCGATATCCACGATTCAGAAAAGCGGGGCCTGGGTAGTTGTTCCCATCAAAACAGAAGGCCTCTCATACGGTAGGCCAGTGGTCATGCAGTTTCTATCATATTTTTGACATTTGCGCACAGAAGAACATGTCTGTAATCAGTGAAAGCGATCTTTTTATACATTATTTTATCATTTTATTATGTTTGCGGTTAGTATGCAACGTCTCATTAATCGAAGCCCTTCGGGAGAGGCTACCAAAGACTCACCCAAGGCTCTTCAAGAGGTTTTGCACCAATTTGTCAGCCTGTGCACCCGCCCCCATCGCCAAACTCCTTCCAACAGATTCCCCAAGGAGGAGGCCGTCCAGCCTCTATCTAGCCCAGCAGTCACGCTACAAACAAATCAAATTGAATAATTTTTTTGCCGGACAGTTGTGAGTATGTATTTATGTTATATAGTAAGTATAAAGTATATCTGTTCATGTATTTATTTGGTGGTGGTCTTCTGCATGTCGCATGTTTTTGTTTTTATGCTTGGGTTTTTTAACTTGGTTGTGTGCACAAAATCATTCCTTTTAACAGCTCCATTTGCCCCATAATTCATTAAAAAAAAGAGTAAGATCTGTGCTTTTCGTCTTGGAGCACTGTGTCTGCTCTATGTGGCTTTTTGATATCATTGCATGTATGTGTCTGTGAGTGAGTGAGTAAGAGAACCATCAGCTGACCTCAGGTAAGACAACACTAATGCAAGATTATTTTATGTTATGTTGGTTTCTTTGTGCTAACCCTTTTCTCTTTGATTTTCTTTACTTTATCAGGTCTTTCAACCTGTCCCTTTTTTCAGTAATCTACCCCCAATAATTGGGATAAACTAATAAACTGTTTTTATATGAATTCACATGTTCTGTGTATTTTTATTAACATTTTAAGGGCGGTTGAGCGATCACAACAGAACAGCATGACTTAATTCTTGAACTGAAAAATTATTTTATTCATTTGTTGTACGTGCCATATATAGTTTTTTATTCATCATCCAAACGTGGCCATTGGAAGCCATGATAGGTCTGGTCACCACTCTGAAATTGTTGCCTGATGGCTGAAACCAGACAGGAGGGTAGAGGCTTCCTTATATGCCGGCCAAGAACTCCATAAGCCCAGCGTATAGCCTGCCTGTACGCCAGTGGCGAGCGGTGACTTTTTACTGTGGTCATGCTGAAGTGTCAATACCATGCGCGCCCGTGGGGGGGCATTATATTTTTTAATAAAAAATATAATATGGTTAGTGGAAACAGCTTGTATAGTGATCACGTTTGGTCCAGAGGTACATTTGATCACTATAAGCGGTTGATTACTAAAACCGAATTGTTTATTACAGTATTTCACTTATTTTGTTATGGGAGAAACATCATCTAAATGCCAGTTGTATAGTTTTTTCAAATGAGAAAATGTAACGAAGCGGTCGTCAGCGCGATCCTCTCGTCAGCTCCAACACTCACCCGTCTGCACCTCAATCACAGACCACAGCTGGTTTTCCGCACAGCATTTTACAGTAACTCACTGACACGTCTCAGATCAGTAGGCGCTGCTGCCGGGTGTGTTTTTTAAAACGAACTAAGGCTAGGTAGCGCCGCAGATTTCTCTGCAGCGCTACGGCGCTACTATTTTTGCGCATGCGCGTTGGCAGATAAGCTGCTCCACTGACAGCTTTTTTGCCATTCAAAACGCCCATCTCCAGTAAACACGGCCTTTAGCAACTGTACTAGTCGGTGTCACAGTGCGCATGCGCGAAACAAGCTGTCAGCTTTCCAGCTTTTCGCAAGCGAAACGGGACAGATTAGGCACGGATTTAAGACCAAAACAGTAAAACTAAGGTATTGTATAATTGAACACACTGCCAGATTAGTATTTTCAATTATTTTTATTGAAGGGCTTGGGCATGCACTGCATTTATAGCTTATTATGACCGCTCGCCCATGCTGTACGCAGTGTACCGGTATTGCCTAGGGATAAGTAGGTTGGAAACAATTTTATTCCTTTTTTTCATGCATGTTTATCTATGCAACACATCTCTAGTTGCCTATAACTGTTTAAGTTGGTTCATAGGACTCTATAAAAATAATGGTAAAGTAAACAAACAATTAACATACTCGTTCGTTCTGGCTTGAAGGGGACCATGATCCTGCTTGAAATGTGCGTATGCTATCTCTTCCAGCACAACGGGATTCAGGCAGCATCCCTCAAATCCTGGATGCTGAGTGAGGCTCGTCACATCTGCTGGTCGTGGGGCTGAGCTCCTCGACCAGCGACCAAAACGCACTCACTTCCCTACAGCACAAGCTCTCCACCACAGTTTCCATGGGACGGCTCCGCCCACACAAACACCTGCCAAACACAGCGATACCGCAGTACCCTGACGGTGTCAATGACAATCAATCACGAGGAGTAGAATCGAAAATAATCACGCTGAATTCATGACCAGCCTACTCGGCGGCGGCTACCGGTACGTTCTTAACAACACTTTCACTGGAGGAATAGGTAAAAGCTTAGAAATAAAGACTTGGCAAAATGTTACTGGAGCTAGTAGGCAACCATCAAAACGTCGGAAAACTAATCGTAGGGATTATCTGGGGGGGGGGTTCACGTGTCAGTATTGTATGCACTGCATTATACTGCAGTATAGACGAGCTCAAGCGCTCGTTGCTAGCAACTCACCAGGACACCTCACCAACTCTCCACCCATTCTCCTCTGACCATGAATTTAATAGGCTTTGATGGCCATCAGTCCTCGGCAATTCCTCATTCGCCCTCTCACGTCTAACAGGCTCGGAAATATATACGGCTGCGGGCCATCATAAAATGTCATTTTGTGGTTCTTGCTACCTCTTCCTCATCCCAGTTAGACGCCATAGTTTCTAGTACTAGGCTGAGGCTCCCTCCACCACGACTCCCCAACGTGACGTCATCGCCGAACGGCGTTAGAAAACACCCGTTACTACCAAAAACGACAAAAACTTGACTTTAACACTATTTTTGATAAATTTTATGAATGATATACATATTTTGAGTGCTTTATGTACCCATTAATCGAAACTTCCGGTTAACCTGCACTATGGGC
Organism: Melanogrammus aeglefinus; assembly: GCA_900291075.1. Classification (NCBI taxonomy): domain Eukaryota; kingdom Metazoa; phylum Chordata; class Actinopteri; order Gadiformes; family Gadidae; genus Melanogrammus; species Melanogrammus aeglefinus. Next base: position 13,585 of record OLKM01004642.1, on the reverse strand, counting down.
TTTAAACAGTTTTAGAACTATATAGTGACTGAAACACAGGGTACGCTAGTAACGGGTACGCTGGCGAGTCTAACCCCCATCTGTCTGGCTGTTTTTATTCAGTATTTTTTATATTTTTCACAAATGCATTGACTTTTTTTTTTGTCTATAGTATGTTGCAGTCTCTGCTTCCCCCTGGTGGTTTTGTTTGGGAAAAATACGTTCATGTGGCGCATTAGGTGTGACGTAATAGAACGGGTGTGTTGTGGGTAGTTGAAAACAAAAGGACGGCGGGAAATCAGTGGGAGTCTACGGCGCGAACGTGATAGTAGCTTCTTGTGCTCGTGGATGTACAATTGTTGAGGAAATAAAGTTAATCCTTTTTGCTGCAACCAACCGAGACTTCACTTTTTCTGCTTCGGCTATGTTAACCGGACCACTAGACAAGCAAGTTACCTGCAGCGAGCCAAGTAATTGAATTGAAACCAGCTTGCTTCCAACTACGGTTCGGAGCAGGGAAGCTGGGGAGGTAACACTGGGGGCTCGTCCGGGATTAACAAAACAAGAAGAAAGTGAGAGGACGTCGGACGGTTATACGCAGACTGACGGCGCTCGGAGCTAAAGCTAAAGGTACCGTTAATGCTAACGCTTGGAATAGGAGGCCTGTCGAGATGGAGTCGAGACGGATAAGCACCAACCCATTTTTAATGGATGTAAGAGACACTGATATGGACCCAGTTAACCACATGGACGGTCGATATGCCGACGGCACTAACCCCTTCACGGCTAGCATGGAGCTAACGTTAGCCGCAGACGGAGGGATGGTTCACGGCCAGACGCCGTCGCTCAACCGAACATTGCCCCCCACGCCACCGCCATCACGGTTGACTAACCCGTTCAACCCTGTGAATTGTACGGTACAAAACCTCTTTGCCCCAGCCCACTTACCATCCCCTCAGTTCACTTCAACACCTTTTGCACCCTCTATGCCCCAGCCCGTGGAGCGTTGTGGAGTAATAAGCTATGAGGATAACTATGCCCCACACCGCGACACCTACCAATACGGCCAGTCAGCTGCAAGAAAGCGCCAAGCCGGCGGCCGCCCACGGTCATCACACACAGCCCCCATATGTTTGTAGCGATGGATATAACAGTGACGATGAACATTATGGTTATAGAGAGAGAATTCCAATATTGAAGCCAGGCCATTTTGATGGAATGGGCTCCTGGAAAGCTTTATTCACTCGGTTCGAAAGCTGTGGCAATGGCCAAATCATTGGTCAGAGCCAATCCAATGGCAGTGCAACTGAGAATTCAGCCTGAATGGCGCGGCTGGAGCTATCGTCCATAAAAAATACCAGATCTGACCGTTTGGAGCTACCCGGCGGTTGTGGCTGAAATAGGAGACTGCCTACGGGCCGCGCTCCGAGCATGCGGCAGCCATCGGCATTGAATTGAGACAGCGGGTTAGGGGGCAGAACGAAGCGCTGCACCTCTTAAGGGATGATATCTATGAGTAAGTGTCCATTGTGTATGCTGACCGTACAGAGCTGGAGCAGGACGCCATCAGTGTGGAGGTCTTCACCAAGAGCATATGGCCAGAGCATATGACATCGCACACAGCTACGAGACCACCAGGAGGGCCGCCAGAACAGTCACACAATTCATGCAGCCCGGCCAACGCAGCTTTGCAAATCAGAGAGCCAGGGCCGCCACGGTACGTGAAAATAACAGCATGCCAGCTTGTGTGGAGCCAGTGGGGGTAGCTGTCTGGGTCCATCGACTCACCAGAGAGGGCTTCCAAGATTTAATATCAGCGAGTGGACCAGAAGAGAAAGACACAAATGTCAAAATGCCTATGGGGGAGGTTCAGTGCCACCAACTGCTCCGGTCTAGGGCATATGATGATGAGAAACTGCCCTTCTCCCCGTCGACCCAGACAGCAAGCTCGGACAGTCAATAATAACACAGCACCCGACACAGGTATATGTGGTCACCTGTACTGCAAGTCAGGAAGACGACATGTGTGTTAAAATATCGATTATATGGATTGGAAATTGTGTGCTCTGCTTGACTTGCTGGTGCTCGGAGGAGAATGTGTTGCCCCTCCATCTCTTCAACACCATTCCCACAGAGTCCAGAGCCCCCAATAGAGCCATCTGTCGGGAGGTCCTGCAGGGCATCGGCCCCCGGTGGTCTGGCAGTGCTGCGGGGGAAGTTAACCTACCAGTACAAGTTGGGAGCCGAGCTATCAATGTCAACTTTTTTTATGGCCGACACAGCAGAGAGCACCGAGGTTATCCTGGGGCACCCTTTCCTACATCAGACGAGTGCCCGGCTGGACTATGGTCGCCGTGAGATAACCCTATATGATGAGAAGGTACCTCGTCTTAACCCAAGCCATCAGTCCCGGGTGCACATTGTCAGAGTGGGCCGCACAACAGTGTTGGAATCGGGGTGTGAGTATGTAGTCCCCGGCACCGCCCACTAGGGCTGTCAAAATTGCTCAAAAATGACATTCGAATATTCGTTTTGAAAAAAATCACGAATTCGAACTATTCGAATATCTGGTTGCCTATTTTACGCAGTTGCCGTCAATATGTCAATAATGCGACAAAACCATGGTTCAAATTAGTGGGATATATATATCCTATAAACAGCCCAGTAACGTGGAGGCCTAATCATGAAAAGCCACAACTTTGTATGGCTTGCATTTCACCACCACACCTGCAAGCGCGCAAACTATAGTAATCTGAAGAAGACGCCCACTTCTGAATGTTACAAAGTATGCTAGTGGTAACGTTCCTTGCTTTGCTTACCATTTATCGAGAAGGCCTATTAAAATCGATAAAGAAAAAAATGCATGTCGCCTACGTCTTCCACCATGTCAGCGAAAGGGCCAGCACTACGCACCGTTCGGATTCATGAAAAAAAAGCTTTCCCGGACTTTGCCGAGAACTCACCCGGGTGCGCCGTGGACAGATGTGCCCGCATGTTGCTGGTTGTCGAGTGGTAGGCCAATTCAACTTTGCACAGCTTGCAAATAACCTTATGCCTTGGCTCAACAATTTTTCCTCGCTGAGCCTAAAAGCCAAAAAACCTCCACACGGCACTTGTAAGGTTGCGGGGGGTTATGATCTCCCTCCCCGACTCTGATGCAGCCGCGACGTGTTCTGTATTTTCAGCCATTTTTCATCTAATAACGGTTTTTCACATATAATCATGACGTAGCTGTTTTTTGGTTGCTGTGATTGGTTTACATTTCCGGGGGTATGTTGTGCGTATGCGTACAGTACGTACAGTATCAGATCACGTACAACTTCCCGCGCACATGCACGTACAGTAGTAGCCTATCAGATTACGCTGTAGGCCTACAGTAGCCTATCAGATTACTTTGTACAGTATGTGTTCTATGTTTGCCGTCTCGTTGAGAGTGCTGGTGGGCGGCGGCTTTCGCTGGGCAATTTCCTTACTTTAAAAACGAGGGACATCGCGAACAGACATAGGCTCATTCACAAAGCAGATAGAGGCGCTTGTACCGCGGGAGTGTTTTTTCACATTCGAATATTAATTTTCACGTTCGAATTCGCGTTTTTGGATACATATTCGAACGAATATTCGAACCTCGAATATTCGTTGACAGCCCTACCGCCCACCTCCGCCACGCTGCTGACGGAGACCTGATGCTGAGCCCAACTAAAGGTTTCATTGAAAAACACCACGTACTAGTGGCTCACCTCGTCGTACAGGGGCAGCGGTCCACCAACGTTCCCATCAGAGTCTTCAACCCTGGAGCCTTACCTGTCACGTTGAAGAGAGGCGTTGTGGCAGGGGGTCCTACAACCAGCAACGGTGTTAGGGAAGCTGGAGCCCCCAGCCACCCCTTGCCCAACTGGCCTCTGAACCGATTAACTCTGTCTCTGCTTCTTTGCCCAGCCACCTGCAGGTCCTGTTATAATGAGAGCTGTGCTAGTAGTCTGCCAAAGGGGACCATGAGAGGGTGGCCTGCTTGCTACGGTCATACAGTGACGTCTTCTCCACGGGGCCCACTGACCTTGGCCGTACTGGCCTCATGCAGCACGATATCCTCACCATCCCTGGTCCACCTGTGAAACAGCAACCACGCAGGATGGCTGGAGACAAACAAACTGCAGCGGAGTGCAGCAGGGCCTGGACACTAGTTTGGCCCAACTCAGCAACAGCAGCTGGGCTGCACCAATTGTTATGGTAAGGAAGAAGGACCAGACTTCGCGGCTATGTGTCGACTACAGGCTCTTAAATGAGAGGACCATTAAGGATGCGTATCCACTGCCCCGCATCCAGGACACCTTAGACACATTGTCCACCGCCAGGTACTTCAGCACGCTGGATTTAACATCAGGATACTGGCAGGTGGAAATGACGCCGAAAGCCGAAAAGCCGCTGCTTTCTGCACCCGTAAAGGCCTGTTTGAATGGAATGTGATGCCTTTCGGACTGTGCAATGCGCCGGCCACATTCCAGAGGCTCATGGACCGTGTCCTGGCCGGGCTGCAGTGGGAGACCTGTTTGGTGTACCTCGACGACATCATTGTCCTGGGGCGGGACGGCACCGACATGTTTGGAGCGGCTGAGCCAAGTGTTTCAACAGACTTACGCCGCAGCCAACCTGAAACTATAACCATCAAAGTGTTTCCTGTTTCCGAGAGCGAGTGGCTTACCTGGGGCATTATCGTCTCCAGCAAAGGTGTCGCCACTGACCCCCAAAAAGATTCAAAAGGTGACTGAGTGGCCCGCACCACCCGAAACGTCTCTGAAGTGCGTCAGTCTGTCGGCCTGGCTTCGTACTACCGACGCTTCGTCAAAGATTTCGCCACGGTTGCCAAGCCCCTCCACGAACTCACCAAAAAGTATGCACGTTTTAACTGGACGGATGAAATGCAAGGAGGCGTTCGAGCAGCCTGAAAAGCCGGTTGACGTCAGCGCCGGTGCTGGGTTATCCCCTCGACAGTGGCCAACTGCTCCTCGACACGGACGCCAGTGACTGGGGAATCGGAGCAGTCCTCTCCCAAGTACAGAGAAGGTGAGGAGAGAGTGCTAGCCTATGGAGAGCAGGAGAGAATGTCGGCCACTGAGCAAAAACTACTGCACTACCAGACGAGAACTTCTGGCAGCTGTCGGAGTTCACCTCTCATTTCCGGCAGTACCTGCTAGGGAGATCATTCATCATACGGACTGACCACAGCAGCCTGCGCTGGTTGACTCGGATGAAGGAGCCTGAGGGTCAGCTTGCTCGCTGGCTTGAAAAACTAGCAGAGTACGAGAGTTGCTGTGGTGATCCATCGTCCAGGGAGACAACACCAAATGTGCGGACGCGCTCTCCAGAAGACCTTGCAGGACGTCATGCCCATGCACAGTTCCAGAGCCTAGCCTCAGTAACCAGCTTCAGCACAAGGGGATTCAGTGCAATTTGGCCGAAGAGGATGAAGAGGATGTTGGGAAAACTCCTGCAGAGCAACCTCCAGTGGGGGTAGTGGTGCCTGAAGATAGCTATGGAGGCAGCCCCGCAGTTGAGTCTAAGCATTCTTCCAGTGGGGGTAGCGGACGTTTTCAGTGATGATCAAGCTGGCTCTCTGTTCCGACCAGGTGTCTACAGGGTGAGTGAGCCAGCCCAAACCAACCTGTTCAGTGGTTGGACCCAAGAGCAGTTAATCAGTGCCCAAGAAGCTGACCCAGATATAGCACCAGTGAGGAAGTGGATGGACGAGGGGAGGAGCAGGCCACCCTGGGTGGACATAGCACCCAACAGCCCTGCCACCAAAGCCTACTGGTTGCAGTGGAAAAGGCTCTATCAGAAAGACGGCGTTTTGCTGAGGAAATTCTACTGCACCGATGGAAAGGTGTTCTACCCACAGATCCTGTTGCCTCAATAGTAACCGCACCTCAGTCACGGAACATATTGCACGACAATTGCACGATGGCCCAGTCGGTGGCCACTTTGGAGGAGAAAGGACACTCGCACGTCTCAAGGCCCGGTACTACTGGTACAATATGAGGGATGACGTCACTCTGTGGTGCCGCACCTGCACCAGCTGTGCTGCAAAAGCCCGCCCGAAGAAAACGCCTCAAGCCGCCATGGGGACAGTGCGAGTTGGTGCCCCCTTCGAGCGCATCGCAGTCGATTTAATGGGACCATTAAATGAAACCGAAAGGCGCAACCGCTACATAATAGTAGTACAAGACTACTTCAGCAAATGGGTGGAAGCCTACCCGGTTCCCAATGAACAAGCAACGACAGTGGCCGAGAAGATTGTTTCCGAGTGGGTGTGCCGGTACGGAGCTCCACAGTGCCTACACAGCGACCAAGGTACCAATTTCGAGTCAGCTGTATTCCAGAGAATGTGTGAACTGCTGGGAATCGACAAGACACGGACCACGCCGTTTCGGCCGCAGTCAGACGGCCAAGTAGAACGTTTCAATGCCACCCTGCAGAAGATCATAGCCACCACTGCGGAACGATGTCACTGGGACTGGGACATCATGACCCCATATGCAGTCATGGCCTACCGTGCATCCAAACACAGCTCCACGGGCCTGACGCCTAACATGATGCTGTTCGGGCGGGAAATTACAGAGCCAGTGGATCTTGTTGCTGGGTTGCCACCTGACCCAGACAACACTCCTACCCCTCCATCCTATGTCATACAGCTCCGGGAAAGGCTTGAGCTATCTCACCAGTTGGCCCGGGAGGCGCTGGGAAAATCTGTAGAGCGTGCCAAACGACAGTACGACAAAAATGTTTGCAGAGTCCAACACAAAGTCGGTGATGCAGTTTGGTTCCTAGTCAAAGGCACCAAGAGAGTAAAGGATAAAGTGCGGAAGTTCCTGCCTTCCTACGAGGGTCCATACTTCATTGTGGGCATACTGGACGACTTGGTCTACCGGATTAGAAAGGGTCCGAGGATGAAGATGAAAGTCGTTCATCACGACAAACTCAAAGCTTACCATTCCAGGACAGCACTAGACAACAGCTGGACATTTCGGGAGGCTGAAACGTGGGCACCAGTGGAGGCGCCACCCCCATTGTCAGACCCCAGCTCTTCAGAAACCGACATCAGCCCCCTCAACCTTTGGGGTACTTCACCAGAGACGGAGGACCCTGTTGTGGGGGTCCTTCCAGGCCTCTTCTCTCCACCACCATCACCGAGCAGCAGCCAGCTTCCTTGCCACCCCGCTGAGCCTTCGCTGGAGGAGGCTGGGACCTCGCATGCGGGCAGGGGAGAAGCTGCTCGTCTCTTTTGAGCTTCGCTCCTCGGCGTCGACCCCGGAGGGTCCACAGAGCTCCTGACATGTTTGGTGACTGGATTGGTCACCTAGCATAGTTGCCTGAGGTTGGGTGTAGGCGGATCGCTGCCCTCCTCAGAGGAAAAGAGTTCCAGTAAAAAGAAGAAAAAAAACAACAACAAAAACAAGAGTTCCTGTGTTGTCCAAACAAAAAGAAAGTTCCAGTATTGTCAAAGCAAAAGAGTTTGAGTATGGACAGTAACAAAGATTGTATTTCCAGTAGTGTCATTGCAAGGTAACTTGCCTATGTTGAGATTAAAAATGTGAAGTTTTACACGATTTAACGGTTTGATATAGTTGTTTGCTGTCACCAGTCAGTGGTTTGAATACCAATGGTGCGCATAGTTTGTTGTTGGAGCATCCTTGGGTATGTTAAGCGCATTTAATGGGCATGCGGTGTGAAAAACAGATGTGAAGGAAAGAAAAATGTTATTTTGTTTAATAGAAATTGTTGCCCTATTTTTGCATTTGAAATTCCTGCACCCTGTAAAGTTACGCTAATGTTGAGTGGAGTGGTTTGTAGTACTGGTCACATTTTTTTCCATTGTATGTATGAGTGTTTATGCCGTTTGCTTACATGTACGAAAGAAGAGTGTGGTGGAAATACGCTTTAAATTGACGTCTATAGGCATTGCCTTTTCACCTTAACTTACCACTGGAAGAGGACCCCTTCAGGGCCTGTGGGAAACATGTTATGGTTGGATGTTTGTATAATGACGGTTCTGATTGGTATATTTTCTGCGTACAGTTGTAGTGATGCTGGAGATATGTTAAGGGTTTAAACATTCTCCAGAGTGGGGGTAGTGTTGCAGTCTCTGCTTCCCCCTGGTGGTTTTGTTGGGGAAAAATACGTTCATGTGGCGCATTAGGTGTTGACGTAATAGAACGGGTTGTTGTGTGGTAGTGAAAACAAAAGGACGGGCGGGAAATCAGTGGGAGTGTCTACGGCGGCGAACGTGATAGTAGCTTCTTGTGCTCGTGGATGTACAATTGTTGAGGAAAATAAAGTTAATCCTTTTTGCTTGCAACCAACCGAGACTTCACTTTTTCTGCTTCGGCTATGTTAACCGGACCACTAGACAAGCAAGTTACCTGCAGCGAGCCAAGTAATTGAATTGAAACCAGCTTGCTTCCAACTACGGTTCGGAGCTGGGGAGGTAACAAGTAGTTCTACTAGTTATATATAGTCACTTTCCGCTATTGTAAGTGTGCCAGTTTTCTTTATTCTTACGCGTTGTACGCGTGGGGTCATACAGTTGCTTGACAGTTGGTGGAGTGTGTGTGTGTGTGTGTGTGTGTGTGTGTGTGTGTGTGTGTGTGTGTGTGTGTTGTGTGTGTGTGTGTGTGTGTGTGTGTGTGTGTGTGTGTGTGTGTGTGTGTGTGTGTGTGTGTGTGTGTGTGTGTGTGCGCGCGGGTAGCTTTCGGTTTCCCATAAAACACGTGTCCCGCGCTGAGAGGGGCGGCTCCTCCTCTCTGTGAGTCAAACCGCTTCAGCTCGGTCACTTCCTCATCTAAAACTTCTCTCGCAGCGCCGAGACTTCCTTTCTCCGCTTTGAAAACCACCTGATTAACTTGTTTTATAAACACTTTAATCTCCGTTTCTTCCCTCACATTTATTATTATATAACTTTATACCGTCTGGGACGCATTTTAATTACACAAGGTAAGAAAAGATAATAGACGTACCGTTTATATCGTCTTTAGGTGAGATATTTAAGCAATATCACACGAGAGGGAGTGCTGTTGTACTGTATATCAGCACGGCTGTGATTCGGTCGTAGGCACGAGGCCGCAGGCCGAGTGCCGCAGATAATCACAGCCGTGCTGATATACAGTACAACAGCACGACCTCGAGTGTGATTATTGCTTTTATACAACAGTGCTACGAGCACATTTTATTAGTTAACAGTAATAAGAAACAAGACATTATGATTTGTTTGTTTAGTAATCATTTATTCGGCTCCGCAGCGACGGCTATTAGAACGCCCGTACAGCGGAGTGATTTCGTCTGTAAAAAGTCGCAGTGCTGTTATACTGTATATCAGCACTCATGGAACGTCTCTTGTCCAATCAAATTGCTCGGTTGGGACCGGTCGGAACTACCTGTTGTATAAATAATAATGAGTTTACTGTAGAGAATACAACCTTGGGCGTGTTCACACCCGAGCGGTTTTTTACCAACTAAAAAACCGACGGGGTGGTTTTTTCCAGAGCACATTACAAATCGGTTAAACTGTGGGAACTCTGTTCGGTTATCGTATCAAAGTGGTTTGGCTGCACTACTTGAATCAGTATCACAACGTCGAGGATGAGGAAAGTAGCCCTTGTTTTGGCGTGATGCCAACGACGATAACGACGAACCTCCCCGTGTGTGGGTGGTGACATAAACCGGGGACGGCAGCAGTGCCTACGGGGCAGATCATAGTACACGTATGCCCCAAAATCCCACCGATCGTTCTCCCGATACTCTCCTTGTGATATTGATCGATTGCATGTGACGTCACGCGTGACCCCGGCGGGCATTTTGGAGGTCGACTCGTTTGTGTATTGGACGCGTACAAGTGTGCTGCTGCGTTGTGATTTAGCGTTTTACCCATTATTTTCCTCAACAAGTATGGTTTTAACGTGACTTGTCTAACTCTGAATCCTTCAGAGTTAGACAAGTCTAGGGCTATGGCTAGAGTGAGAGTTCATGTCGAGAGAATTATCGGTGTCTGAAGCGTCGCTATTGGCATATTGAAAGGCCAATACCAATCTCACTTGTTAAGAAGAAGACTGACACTGTATGCTACATTGGACAATATTATGGTCATATGCGCTGGTCTCGTAAATCTGGGAAATGGCATTGTGCCCTCAACAGAGTCTGGCTAGATATGTGTGTGAATATGTAAATACTATGTTCTGAAACTATCTGGTATCATTGCCCATGATATTAATTGTTATATACTGAAGTATTGAATCAAATAAAAATGTATATAACAGCAAAAATGATTTATTAATTCCAATACATAGTTATTGAGAAATTACATGTTACACGACCTGGAATGATTACACCTACACATAAACATACACAACACAGAATACAAATATACATTGAGTATACAATTCATTCCTTCAAACATGTACAGTGACCATACACTTGAAGAGAGAAAACAATAGCCATTTCCCACACATTGATGATTATATACCATACATACTAAATGCAAACTTCAGAGGAAATTACTGGACATCAACAAGAGACAATGATACAATATGCCAAATATAGCAAACTAACAAAATCACTTCCTCTTTTTCTTAGGCGGTTGCATACTCTTACACTCTGAGCAAAACCAAAGTTTGGTTCTTAGCGGGCTTTTGATAATGTTAAGGCAGCTCAAATGGTACCAACTGGTTCACAACAGTTTTGGGTCATCACCCCCACCATTTCTTCGGAACCATCCATCTGGTTTCCTGCAAATAACAAAGCAATTCCTTGTGCAGCGTCGAGTGGTGCTGTTGGGAACAGTAGTTGAGAGAGTGCCTTTGAGTGGCTGGAGTAGACCTGGGTGTTGAGCTGGACGGAGGGTACCGGATGATGGGCCGCAGGGTCACATATCACATCTCTGATATTGGCGTGTCATAAGTTCCTGGAGTATTCCAGGATTTGTATACAGCATTTATCCTGTCAAATGCTTTGGAGATAAAATGTCTTCTCATACACTCTGGTAACTATGCTTACCACGGAAGGTGAACATCATCAAGTCACAGCAACTCTTTTCACAATAGAGCAGCTGACACTGGACTCTGGGTCTAGGTGTAGTGGGGGTGGTTTGTTTGAGGGATGAGCCAATGATCTCACATTTCCAACTTCAAATTTCAATGGGGAAATCTGGGTCCAGTCTGGCTAGCTTCCACTGGGTGGACCATCCTGTGCTTATAGGGCAATTTCACCTCCAGCAACCTTTTCGCTGCAACAGCTGCAGCTGATGATACCATCAGGACTAGCCCCGAGATTGTGGGTACAAAGGTTAACGATCAACCCAGAGGATGAGTACCTGTACACATGACAAACTTGTAAAAATAAACAGTGTATGGAATATTAATTTTATATCATTATACAATGATATAAAGAAAGTAAATCGAATAACTATAGTTTTTAAACCTGTAAGGTCAAAAACTAGGTTTGTACTGAATTTGGTGAGTTGAGTTGATTTCTCTTTCACATACATCTTATGGGCCTTCTTTTCAAAACTTAATCCATTGTGCAGTGGCTTTGAAGTAAATGATGACAGCCTACATATATACTGTTTGACAAGGGAAGGGAGCAGGTGATGTGGGGGTCAGTGTGGAGAACACGGAATAGCGTTGCTGTTTATCCTCCCCTTTCTCTGTTCCAGCCAGTCATCACTCACTGCTGTTGTCTTCTGTTGAACATTCTCCGAGCCAGCACTTTTCAGATTCAGTTATCTGAGCACAGCAAGAAGACTATGATAACAATATTATCTCACCACAAAAAGCCAAAAAAACAATAAATGCATCAGAATATAGTTGAGATCATTCATGTCGTGTTTTCTGGAGACAGTGTTACCTTAAGGCTGAGGAAACACTTTATCAACTTCTCTTTGAAAGTCTGTGTTGACATGGTTCTATACTCGGGTGTTTGATATAGTGAGTTGTATAAGAGGTATGGCATGTGTAAGAGGGGTTGGTTCTCTGTGGCTGTAGAAAACTCTGGCACTACACTGAGTAAGACGTGTGGTGGGGTTTACCTTTTGCACCTAAAACAAACAACAAGAAATTATTTGATCAAACAAAACAGGGTACAGTGTTGCTATTACAGATATTTAGTCAGATGGCTATCAGATAATAAACATACTCATGGAATCATAAACATACGTCAGCATGGATGCAATAAAATCACTGGGATTTTGCTCCTGATCTCTGGTAGGCTGAGAGGCTTCGAACTGTCCGTGTTGTTTGTTGTGATTTGGCTGGGAAAAATCGCATATCAACGAACTGGCCCCGCGAGTTTAATCTGTCAGTACACAAACATTTTTGGCATCAAAAATGTAACTACCAGACATGATTACAGTCATCCTTTCAACTGAGTTATCATCTCTCACACTTACCGTTCTTCACAAATGTCTCTGTGTTCCATTCACAGAGTTTGTGCTGTGTATGCATTCTTTAGTCAGCCAGTAACGGTGACATGCCTGCACTTTGAAGAGGAATGGCTGCGACATGGGAACACCATGCTACCCCAAGCTGTAAAGAAAACAACAAATCTAAATTATTTACAGTGTCATTGTGTGCATCTTAAGTAGACTGAATAGTAAACTTCTACAATGAGCAACTGATTATGACAAAGCAAGTTTTATCAATGTTGATTCACCTACCCAGCTATGCAGGTGTGCAGTGACCATTGACCACAGTCCCTCATTCTGTGTGTTCACCCAGCCTCATGTGGTTTGTCTGGAGAGCGTTGGGATAGGTTGAACTTGGCTTCAATAAATGAAATCGTGGCACAACTTAATGCACAAAATATTATTCTCGCAGCAAACCGCTTGCAAGAATAGTTGTAGAGCTCCGAGACTCTTGTGGCCTTCCATATTTTCTTTGGTGTAATGCGACGTTGTGCCCACGAAAAGGAATAAAATGTCACAATATTCCACAACCGCCACGTTTGGGCTCATCTAACAAACTCTTTGTCCTCAAAAGGACATTACTTAATGTTCAGCATTTTTGAGCTCTGTATGATAATAGACTCTCACAAACTGCTACTTTGTAAGCGAATTCGACGTAACTTGCGCTGAACGAATTTTCCCATCTTGAAATTTGACCTCTCAGATAATGGCGGACCGCTCGCGGTGAGTCACGTGGACCTGCATCGATCAAATATGTTGTAGTACAACTTTGTCATAGTCGTATAGCGTCGACATGTCACTTAAATGACAACGTAAAAAAAAAGAAGGTTTTGCGCCGTCGAAAAGTACTTTTTTCGGTGTGGGTCGCCGTTCTTCTTTCTAGTGCGTCAGTGCTCTTCATGGCGTAGTGGCAAAACCGCCTGACGTCGTGTGCTTTTTCTTAGCGAGTTGAACTTGTTCTCACTTGAGAAAACACCCAGAGCGGTGGAAGAAACCGCTGGCAGCGGTGTTTTAAAAGGCAGCCTTCAGGATGTTTTTACAAAAAACACTCGTACCATAGGAAATAATTAAAACATCCACCCGCACCCGCAGTGTGAATATGAGTTAACTGGTAGAGAATACAACCTTAGTTTTATCACTGCTTTTGCTGACCCGTGTGAT
>OLKM01004641.1:0-20936 GCA_900291075.1 Melanogrammus aeglefinus | reverse complement strand
GTATTGGAATGCGTTTATTAAAAATAGATCCAATTACCCGGAATGCCCAGCTTGAGCCATCTTCGCAACCAAAAACAGTGTTTATGCACCGATATTATTAGCCTACTCAAAGACTACTGTTAGATTGTAAAACAGCCAAAGATGGAATGTTAGAAGTCAACAACAACATCATTTATTTGTCAGCAATTAAAAAATTCCAAAAATCACTGGTGCCAGCGCCGAAATGCCACCGATCAACATACGCACGTCACAATAAAATGAAATTCCATTGCTCTTGTGTGTGGAAGGTCGCTCTCTCGAGCCTGCATTGGCTGTCTCCCTCTGATTTTAATTCAACCATCGTGGGTTAAAATTAGGGCTGCAAACAAACGAAATCGATAAAATCGATAAAAATCGATTACTTAAACACGTTGGCTAACGAATTGCGGTCATCGATTCGTTGAGATCAGTCGCGCGATGTGAATACGTTCACTCGGTAGGCGAGGCACCTGATTTACAGCCAGCCGCCGACAGAGGTTGGGTTCTTTATTAATATGTTCCAATATTCCAAGCTTTAGTGTGAGCGACCACAGAGCTTGTATTTTGGTCATACCTTAACACTGGAAAATGGTAGGCTCTATTTAAAAGTATTGTACCTTCACTGTCTTCGGTTAACAAAACTCGTTCAAACTCAGTATCCGCTAGTCGCGACCAAAAAGCTGCTGCTGCGCTGCAGACGGTGCGCAGACGGGCCTTCGGAGTCGGCACCAGCGTGCATCCAACAGTCCAAAGTAGCAGTGGTAAATCTACACAACCGGACGGTGTGTGAAAGTCCCGTCAGTTAAAAGTGTAATTCAGTTTTTGTTAAATCCAATGTTAAAACCGCAGGAATATAGAGCTAGTTAGCTTAAAAAAAAAGTCGCAACAGTGTCAAATATGACGTTCAGATCGGCTCGTATATATAATGCGTTCAATATGCCAACACAAAAAAAAAAAGAACATTGAGATTTTTGCTCTAAACCTGTTTATCCCACAGCAAATATAAAAATAGAATGTAAAGATGGGAATTTGAACCTTGTTTGATGTCTTATCTCAACTATGATCATCTTTTATCAAGCATGGAAGCAATAATACAAGTTTCCTTGAATTTCACATGGTAATCATCAGAAAAATGGTACAGCATCTCAATATCATTCACACAAATTACAACAGATCTGTCATCTGAGAGAAATGAGATGATTTTAATTTATTTAACCATTAGTTATTTACCGGTTAAAGATTCTTATCGGTTGACCGGTTAAACCCATGGAACATCCCTTGTATACTGTATATAGATATATAAATGTATATCAAACATTGCGATTGTTTTTTTTGTGTTATTCCCAGTTATGTTTTTCAATTTGTTTATCATTTAATTATTACTTTTAATAGTTCCGGGAACGTCGGAGCAATAAACTGGTGTTTTTACACTTCAGTCTGCACTGGGAATTTGAAGTAATGTTCAGTTTTTAAATAAAGATGCGGTGCAGCAATTACAAATGTTTCTTTTTTAATCAGATTCATCGATTAATCGAAAAAATAATCGACCGATTAATCGATTATTAAAATAATAGTTAGTTGCAGCCCTAGTTCAAATGTCCTCATATTGATCAATGACAGAAGACATAGGCTACATGCATCATGCTGAGACCAGCGTGTGTCGGAGAATTTTCTGCAGTGAACTCATTATTGCATGCGGGTGTCTTCATTCATAAAAAAATGAAAACATTCGGGAGTATGCAATGATACAAAATATTCTAAAGAGGTCAGAGACTCCGTGCACAGCCCCGCCTTCCCCAGTGAAACCAAGAAAACCACACGCCGTGAACGAACGGGGGATTGACCCCTCGGTTTTTACACAGGAACTTGAGATAAGAAGGTGAAATCGCAGGGCGTGCTGCGACCGAACCGGCTTCGGCAGTGTAAAAAGACCTTATCAGCCAGGCTTCGAGTTAGGTGGGTGGAGCGCCAGGAGGCTTGAGTCCTCATGGAGAGGTCTGGCTCCCATTGAAAGCAGCAAAACTCAAATATCGGTGGGGGTCTCTGAAAGTACAGCAGCATAAATATTGTAATTATAAATGAAGGCTATTTTTCCCTTCCACATGCAGAGTAATATTGACGTTAAGTGGGGATAAATGAGAACGCCGGTCATATATCGGGAAACTAGCCCAGACAGGGCGAACCGGACACCGACAGGACACGGAGGCGCTTCGACTTGAAGGGGCTTATTTTCGATAATGAGCGGATACTTGACAAACGAAAAAAGTACTTCACAAGGCGTCTTTTTACAATTTATCATAAATAGTGTTGATCAGCAGAGAAATAGTTAGCCAAAGAAGTTGACGTCGCTTATCAATCGAAGAAGCTGGCGTTGTTGCGAAGGTCCATTGAGTGAACGGAGCGTTCCACAGCATGGAGAAGAGCCGTGTCATAATAGCCCATATTTAAGTCCAACACGGAATATGGAACAAATAACTCGAACCCTGCCTATAGCCTACTTCATCCTGCCCAACAATATGGGCAGGATCTAGATCAAGCTCTCTCTAATCGGTGTCAGCAATAGCAGTCTTTGGATGATAATGAATGAATGGAACGTGTGCATTTTAATTTTGTCATCAAATATCCTATACTAGAGAGCCAATCAATGAAACCTTATGTGGAATCAGATAATGCCGGCTCTCTTGCTGCGCTAAGTATGTTTCAGAAATCAGCACATAAATGTAGTTGTCACACAAGCTATTTTGGATTTTTGTAATATGGAATTATTTCAGAGGGGGAAATCCCATGAATAAATATATGCACAGTGCGTTCAGGATTAGGACTGATATATATGTTGGCCTAGGCCTAATCAATTGTGTTTTAATATCTTTAGCATTCATATTATTGCACTCTATTCGTTTCGTAGGCTACTCTGCGGTTGGCCTTGATGGAGAGATATTTTAACCCTTTTTAACCCCATTTTCCTGCGTCTCTCCCTGCGTCATAGCCCGTTTCAGCACCATGTCAGTGGACAGATTAGGGATGTCCCGATCCGATCACGTGATCGGAAATCGGGGTCGATCACGTGGTTTCAGACTGATCGGAATCGGACGTTACATCCCGATCAGGGATCGGATATATGTATATTTATTCTCATGATATTTTTTTTTAATCAGATCTATAATATTTCAAAACAAATGGGAAAAATAATAGCTTGGTATTTACTGTTATGTGGTGGTAGAGTCAGACCGTCTCAACTCCACACAGAAACCAATGTATGCGGCATGACGTCACTTTGCTGCGTGCCGCAAAGCAGAACACAGGCACGGCAAGCAGCAATTGAAGCTGGGGGCGCGAATATGTCTGCGGTGTGGAGGTATTTTAAAGTGGATGACAAAAACGTTGCTATTGCAAACTGTGATAAATGCAAACTTGGAATTTCAAGAGGTGGCAAGGACAAGGCTGCATTCACACAACAAACCTGATACGACGGCACTCAAAACAACACACCCGACACAATATACAGAGTTTACCCAGGCAACCCAGTCGAAGACGAGTCAGCCCACGCTGCAAGACACTTTGAAGAGGAGAGAAAAAATGCCCCGCGACTGCGAGAAGGCGCAGGGGATCACAGCTAAGAAAACTAGGCCTGGGACGATAACAAATTTTGCTGGACTATATATTGTCCCACAAATAATTGACGATAAACGATAATATTGTCGACATTATCGAGACCAAAATAACCACTTATGTAATGTTAATATATCATAATAATGCAAGTACACCCTTTCAAATGCAACAATTAAACCTTTATTTCACATTGGAATGTCCAGAACCAGAACTTTTAAATATCCTCAATAAATAAAACAAACAAAAAACTATAAAAATAAAATAAAAAAAAAGGACTCTGTCTCTGTTAGCAAAAATTCACCAAAAACAAAAAAAATAGACCCTGTCTCTCCAAAAACAATAAATAAAAATGGCCTATCCCAGTCTCAACAAACAAACCTGCACTTCAAATAATGATAATGAATAATAATAATAACAGAGTTGTAACTTGTACATTCCTTATCCTTCCTTCCTTTCCTTGCCTTAACATGTAACACTGCAAATCCAGTTAAAAGAGGTAGAGGTAACAACATAAACACTTTCCATATTTAGATGTCTTAACAGACCATATGCAAATATGTAGCTACTTTAGTGTTTGGCAGATTCCGAGCAAGGAAACACCAACATGTTGACCTTGTGTGGCTTAAGGCAGGATCTCTGGGGAGTAGCAATGTTGCCAGTGTCCACATTGACATCGGGTAGGTGCATGACAGTGTACCGTTAAACTTCTATCACCTAATTTCAAACACAAAACTCTTGCTCAGCAACGATGGGAAATACAAATGTATTATTTAAACCAGTATGAATATTACCGTAGGCCTACACGTTTACCAGGCAATCGAATAACACACACACACGCGCGCGCGCACGCACGCACGCACGCGAGCGGTAATCGGGAGAGTTGGGAGAATTCCCTGTGGGCCGCCGTTAACGCGTCAACGGCGCAACCAATTCGATTTTGTCTAGACTCTATAGGGGACAACTGAGCGCCCCCTCCCCGAAGTTGGTACAGCCCAGGTCGGCCTTGAACTGCGATTGGTCAGTCAGAAGACGTATAACAGCTAATGACAACATTGAACTCTCATGCAGGTTATAACAGTGACCCACTAACTGTTGCGGTGTCCAACACGCATAAAATCAGCAGCCTTTGGACAACAACCCACCACAACGACAGACGACAGGGTTTTTGGGGAAAACAAAGTTTTATGGTTTGACCATTGACAATGATTCGTGAGGTCAGTCCGACATGACGATTGGTCTTTCTTTTACTTCTCAAACTACGTTACAATTGAATGTTCATCAGCCCGATTTTCAAATATTCTCGGAGGAGAAACCCTCCCGAACACCCGTTTTTAAAAGCTCTCTAACTTCTGGGCTACAGCCCCGAATGTTTTCAATTGGCTAGCGACGCTCCTCTTGTCATCCAGCGTGTTTGGAGGCGAGAGACGAGGAAAACCTTTTACAGTCTATGAGGAAAACAAATACACGCATGCACATAGCGATTTATCGAGGCCGTAAAAGTGACCGACTTCATTTTTATTTATCGTGCGATTAATTGATTTATCGATTATCGTCCCAGGCCTAAGCTCAAATGATTGCAATGAGTGACCAGCCATTCGCCCTTGTAGAAGACCCGGGATTTCTTATGCTTATGGAATACTTAGAACCCCGATTTGACATGCCCTCTCGACACTATTTCACCGAGAAAGCTCTGCCAGCGCTTCAAAAGAAGGTTTGTGACAAACTGCGTGTCCTGTTATCAGACGTGCCCCATGTTTCATTTACCACAGACATCTGGAGTTCGTCTGTGGCTCCGATGTCACTATTGAGCCTCACTGTACAATGGATCGACTCCAGTTTTGTTTTACGCCGCGCAACCCTGCATGCCCAGGAATTTATCGGATCCCACACAGCAGAGCGCATCCGACAGGCGATGGAACAGATGCTAAACAACTGGGGAATCGACAAGCAACGGGTCCACGTAATTTTTCGCGACAACGCTGCAAATATGAAGAAAGGCATGGGGGATATGGGAGTGCAGAGTTTGGGCTGTGTCGCGCATTCTTGCCAACTCTGCGTGCATGAGGGCCTGCTTTCCCAGCGCAGTGTGACAGACACCCTGGCCAACGCGAGGAAGATTGTAGGCCATTTCAAGCACTCCCCGCTGGCCTACTCTCGCCTTGAAGATATCCAGATGGACCTGAATATGGATACCAAGCGCCTACAACAAGATGTGCAGGTGAGAGTCCTCTCATAACATTATTTGATTTATTTCCATTCCATTATTTATTCCCATGCACTTTTTAATTAATTTAATAGGTCACTAATAATTTACTTGCACTGCACCTGGCTATGCCAATTTGCACAAAGATAAAGTGAATTTTGTTCTTCTCATGTGCAGACAAGGTGGAACAGCAGCCTCTACATGCTGCAGAGCCTACTGGAACAAAAACGGGCTCTCCGTGTCTTTGCAGCTGAGCGCACTCTACCAGCAACACTGACAGCCAGCCAGTGGGAGCTGATGAAGAAGACAGCTGATGTGCTAGCCCCCTTTGAAGAGCTGACCAGGGACGCGAGCAGGGAGACTGCAACTGCAGCTGACGTGATCCCTGCCATAACAGGTCATTTGTATTTTTATTTATTATTTTATATTGTAACATTTATTGATATTGTTTGGAAGAAACCATCATTGCATTCATTCATTCATTCATTAGCCATCAGACGTATTCTGTCTCGGGAGGAGGACAATGATCAGGGAATCAAGACCATGAAGAGGACTCTCCTGGAGGCTGTGGAGAAGCGCTTTGCTAATATTGAAACTGAGCTACTCTTCTACATTGCCACTCTACTAGATCCCAGATACAAAGATGGGCAAGTATAGTAAAATTAAAATGCACCTTTTGTACATCATGCTCATATAAAGTCATGTCATCATCAGACACCAGTATTAGGCCAATTTATTTCCCTTTTAATTTAGATTTGTTTCTGTGGTTAGATTTTTAATTGTTTATTAATTGAGTACATGTGTAAGGCAGTTGCCTAACTGAAGAGCTGTGCTATGTGTTGTTTCTTATCTTATGTTGTTTTGAATTGTGTGTTACATTTATCTATTTTTAGCTTCTTCACAAAGTCTGCCAATCTGACGCTTGCAAAAGAACACCTCATCCAGGAGGTGGCAAAGATAGAGGGGACGAGGGTCGCCAGTGCAGTCCCAGAGGAAGCAGGGGCTTCAGCAGACCCAGTGAGCGAGGCACCACGGCGTGAATCATGCAGCAGCCTGGACAGCGCCTTTGAGGAAATCCTACAAGAGAGGCAGTCACAGGCCCGGTCCGTGAGTAGCACATCGGCAGAAGTGCAGGTGCAGACCTACCTCTCAAAGCAAGCCACCCCTAAGAAAAGTGATCCACTTCAGTACTGGAAAGAACATGCTAATCAGTTGCCCTCCATGGCTGCTGTTGCAACCCAGTATCTCTGTGCCCCCTGCAGCTCTGTGGACAGTGAGAGACTTTTTAGTGCTGTCGCTAACATCCTTGATGAGAAAAGGAACAGGAAAGGCTAGAGATGTTGGTTTTCATCAAGAAAAACATACATTTCCTTCTGTGAAGCCAGAGGAGGAGGGTAAGAATTAAGAGTGCAGTTCCAAAAAGCACATTACTGGCCTTACTTTATAACACTGTGGCACTTTTATTTGCTTATTTGTTTACATGCCTGCCAGGTATTTCAAGTTGAGCTGCTGTTAGTTTTTATATTAGACATTGTTGCACTGAAACTCCAATGTGAAGAATTCTTTTTATTATTACTTGATTACTTTGATTGTTCAAGCTACCTCACAGAAGTGCTCTGTTTATAAGTGTTAAATGATAAAATAAGTGAATAAAATAAAAATCGGGACTCGGTATCGGCAGATACTCAAAATCAAATGACTCGGACTCGGACTCGGGGGCAAAAAAACCTGATCGGGACATCCCTAGGACAGATACAATCCTACGAACGTCGTGAGTGCAGCGAATGCGCGTTTATGTTAAGAGGAGTTTCAGGAAACGCTCCAAAGAAATAAACGATGGTTCGAAAGATCCTTCGTGAGAATGATCGTACGAGCGAAGATCCATCGTTATCGGGAAAGTGGGCCCTGCACAGGTCCATATTTTGTAGGGATGCACCGATATGAAAATTTTGGTCGATACCGATATTAATTTTGCCGTTACGGCAGATAACTAAAATTTACCTATATCGATATATGTTTTCTAAAAAAGGTTTCTGAGATGATATAATTTTGTACAGACTGAAAATCTTGCAAACTGAATTTTTAATGTCTTCCTTTATTTTCAGAACGTATTTAACTTCCAAATAACAAGTTTACAGAGCTACCATAAAACATAAGTAACCAACCAACCTATACTCTAGGTAGGGATGGGGATCGAAAGCCGGTTCTATCAAGGACCCGGTTCCACTTTTTTCAAAACCCGAAAATCAATAACGTTTGGGCTTATCGATACCACTATCGAGTCTCGTTTTTTTCCTCCCGTAGATTCCTGCTGTAACGTTCTTGTGTGTCCCTCGAGTCGCGTGACTCGCGTCACGGCATTTAAATATAATCAATCCAATCACTGCAGCATGTCCACCAATGTTTTTGAATGAAATTGTAAGCAAACAGGTAATAAAAGTAAAACTAGTGAAGTCTGGTAGTTAACCTCGCTCACGTCACGAAGATGGCTGAACGGGCGAAAAGGTCTACCGTTTGGCTTCATTTTACCAAGCTCAAAGATAAAGCGGAAGCGAAATGCAACTTACGTTGCAAAATCATATCTTGTAAAGGGGGGAACACAAACTCAATGGCCAAGCACATGAGCACCGTGCATCAAATAAAGGCCAAATGCACTACCTTCGACTGTCTCGGGGTTGAAAAGACCCCGTGCGCGTCAGCCGGGCGCGTCTTCATCATCCACTCGAAGTACCAGCAGTAAGCGCACACAGACTTTGTAGCTTGTCCCGTCAGTTAAAAATGGTAATCCAATAGTGAAATCTGTGTCGTAATCAGCAGCATACAAGCAGCTAGTTAGCTTGAAAAGTAAATAAAGATGTGCTGCGTGATGATGCGTTCAGGTTGTCTCAGTAAAACGACTACTAGGTTATGCGTTCAAGTGTAACGTAAAGAAAAGGAAAATTGAGTTTTTGGTGAGAAACATGAGTAATACAGTTGTATAGTGCTCTAATCATTTTAGAATAAATAATTAAACTACGGATGCCAATATTAATTAAAAATGACATTTATTTAAAAATACAATTATTTTTTTCCTAAATATTTTCCTCACTTGTTAAGCAATACAAGCAATACCAGTTTCGTTTAAAAACATATTGTCGCGTCGTCTTTCCACCAAATAATACATAAGGTATCGATAGTGGTATCGATAAAGACTCTGATCGATAAGGAGTATCGATAAAGGTATCAATATCAATAAATATTAACAATCCCCATCCCTAACTCTAGGGCAGGGGTTTTCTAATTGGGTGAATGTGAGCCTCCCCTTAGAGAAGGTAAGGACAGCCGAGCCCCCCCTAAAAAAAAAATCCCGTCCGCCTGACCTAACCCACACACGCCTCTTCAGTAAATGCCATCTTTTGTGTGTTCCAGGCAATAATGATTTTCAATAACTAATTAAATGTAACGTTGAAGACATTTTATTTCCACAACTGGATTCATAAATGATTCTTTGCAACAGCAAATAATTTCCAACTTCATGCAGGCCTAATTGAGGCTACTTTTAAAATTACTGATCAGTAGGCCTATCCACAAATCAACAAAACATGCTTCACATGTGTAATCAGCGCCAAAGCTACAACCGACGACACACCCGACGGCTGAAATTGGTGCCGTGTGTCTGGGCTTTAAGCGCACATTTGAGAGGAGAGGAGATGCACATCGTCTCGAAAACAATCTGCACAATGGACAGCTCTCTGATCAATGAACGACAACGGCATGTTATCAGATCGAACAGATTCACATATTTTCATGAAATTTGTTAATGATTTCAGCCAGGTACAACCTCAAATTTAAACAAACAAAATGCGCAAAATTCACATAATTTTGCTTTACGAGCGGCATCAACCCTATGGCCC
Organism: Melanogrammus aeglefinus; assembly: GCA_900291075.1. Lineage (NCBI taxonomy): Eukaryota > Metazoa > Chordata > Actinopteri > Gadiformes > Gadidae > Melanogrammus > Melanogrammus aeglefinus. Next base: position 11,213 of record OLKM01004641.1, on the reverse strand, counting down.
ACCCAATTCATGGATTCAAGACAACACAACTTTGACTTTCAATTGAATCGTCCATATCTTTTGAGGCGCAGAGGTGTTCGATGCGGGGCTGCAGTGCAGAGAGAAATATACGCAAGTCGTCCTCCACCTTCAGCCTTGATCTGTATTTGTATTTAATCACGGTCAGTGTGGAAAACCCACACAAGTACATGGAGGTAGAGGGGATTAAGACTTCCATAGCCCTATTGGAGAACTGGGAGAACTCGCTCTCCACAGACAACCAGAAACGCATTCAAACGCATCATATTTCCTACGGTTTTTGCTGGGTCCTGTCTCCTCCCTTAATGCTGACTCCTGTTGACTTGGGACAAGGAAACAATGCATTTTAAAACTAAAACACGCATGTCGCACGCACAATTACCGATATCAATAGAGCTGCATACAGATGTATTTTTTCTTTGTGCGTCGCGTGTCATGCCTCCCCTTTGGCTCTTTGGCGCCCCCCAGGGGAGGCGTCACCTATTGAAAACCTCTGCTCTAGGGTCTATAGTAGGGATGGGCAACGATCGTCGAATACTCGAATAGTCGGAATCACGTAGAATATCGAATAATGAATGTGACTATCGTTATTTATTACACGGCTCTTCTCAATGCTGTTGAACGCTCCGTTGACTTGCACGGGCCTTCACAACTTCCGGTGGTGAATAGCGTCCTTGGTTGCTAATCGACGTCAACGTTTTTGGGGGACTATTTCTCTCACTATTAACACTAAGAAAGCTAGTAAAATGCTATAAATTGTAAAAAGACACACCGTGTGAAGTTATATTTTTGACGTGTCTAGTTCACCGTCATGCAGGCTGTGTTCAGTAAAATAAATAAATGGCGATCCGTTTTCGGCGCATGTAGGTCTATCTGCCTAAGCCCACGTTGAAATAATGTTGGATGTTGGCGCAGTTGTTGAAATAAACAGATTGATATCATCCAAGTCATAAAAGCCTCTCCCTGTGTCATTGTACGTGCGTGTATCCGAGGTGCGTGCGTGGGGGTTCTTGATTGAGCGATTTTCGAATATTATTCGACTATATCTCAGCGAATATCGAAAGGTATTTTTGCCAGAAATGCACATCCCTAGTCTTAAGCATATAATCACGTTGTCTGATTAGTTTCATTCATTTTTCACAATTTACCAGCTCTCATTTTGAAGAATAATCACTGCGCCATTCGTTTGGGAATGGGAATCGCAACGGTCTATACTTTAAACATATAGTGTACATATTTAGGGAGCTTATTTCTCCTCACCAGATTGACCTGGACTCAAAATTCTTTCATAATATAAATCCCTAAAATCAGACACATCTATAAAACCCTGGTCTTCTGCTCTAAAAATGTTTACTTTTCCCACAATTTCATAGAAAAGCCAAACGTCCACTGTCTCAACCCATTTTGCCTATATGAATTTTTGGTTATTGTATAACTACCATATGGCTATCATTAAGTGGACACCATGAACAGTGCAAATTTTCAGATTTGTACTCTTTTAAGGAAGCTCTTAATTCTGTTGTGAAATGTGTGCTTTGAGTTTTCTTGATGTGCTTAACCATAGACAATTTCACCATGTGATTGAGGCTTCATGCAGTTCAGGAATGTCAGTGGCTCAACGGGATAATGCCTTGTACTGGTGATCCTTAAGGTGAAAGTTCAAATTCTGATTAGAGCATCGTGAACAAGCTGAACATGACATTCGGTCATTGCCACAAATTTAAGAAACACAACATTGAACAGCACCTGAAATTCATCAGGCAATCAACATTGCGGCTCATTAGTTTCCAAGAATCGGACTGCTATGTCACAGTACGGCATTAAGGGGAACTTCTTCATTAACCATTTTTCCTTCATAATTAACTGTCATATTTATATTTCTGCGGTTAGCGTTCTTGACTACAAATGTTTAATTTGCCAGGAACTTCAAATATTTAAGATATATGCTTTTAAGAAAGCTCTTAATTCACTTGAGAAATGTGTGCCTGGAGTTTTCTGGATGTTGTGTGCTTATCAATAGACATTTTGACCATGTGAATGAGGCTGCAGTTCAGTGATCCAAGTGATCCTTAGGTTGAGAGTTTGAATCCCAATTAGAACATTATGAACAAGCTGAACATGTCATTCGGCCATTGCTCTGCAGCCCACATGAAAGCGGAGGCACAGTATTGCATTAATTGGAACAGCTTTCCTTCATAATTATATGTCATATTTATATATCTTCCATTAGAGTGTTCTTGACTTTTAATTTGGTCGGACCCCGTTAATCACCGCTTGCGGTTACGTTTATAATTTGAAATTCGTCCCAGCCTTTAGACCACAGATACTATAGGGTCTATAACATATAACCTTGTTTTCTGATTATAATTTAATGTAACAGTAAGTTGACAACTTGCTAATTAACACCGCAACTGCAAATTAACCACATAACCATGGCAACCGGTTAAACAATTTTTCTTTTTTCGATCATTCTGCGCGCGTATCCGCCGTGTTGATAAACAAATAATCCCCCTATACACATGGCCAAATCCCCCTCCCGGCACACAAACAGCACCTAGAGGATATACATCAGTTGTGGATATTGGCCCAATTTTACTCATCAGACCGATGCAGATATGTTAAAAAATGACGAAAAAAATGATGATATTGGCTGATACCAATATCAATGCCGATATATCGAGCATCCCTAATTGTTTGAGACCGCCCCCCGCCCACATCCGCAAAGTTCAGCACCAGATCCACCTGGTCACCAGGATAATATCAAAATGAAATCCGCACCCGTCCGGACCAGTTCAAATTTTCCCGTTACCCGATCTGTGCCTGCAATAAATCACATAAGCTAAAAACAATCAAATACATATGCTTTATTTTTAACTCGCACTATTGGAGCACGTATACCCTCTTGCGCTCCACCTCATACTATGAGATGGTTAGTGTTCCACCTTTCCTGCTGTCGACCCCGTAGTCGAGGAGCACAGGGGAGACGTTCCCTCCAGGGTCGATGCTCTCTCGGGGGCAACACCCTTCACTTTGACCGGCAGTGGGTCTGCTTATAGGTCGGAATGAAGCGGCCACTGATTCTTGACAGGCTGGGTATTATTATTATTATTATTATTATTATTATTATATTTATTCTTCTTTTTTCTATTATCACAACAGGACTCGTTCATTACTTCACTAAACTGACAGCTACACTAGCACTCGCTCTCCCGCTCGTCCACTCACTAGCTCACTAAATATTCATTAAATCGGCCCTTATAAATGCTCTTATAAAATACTCAAAACATATACAGGTCTATCACTCAAGTATTGATATATCCATTTCCTTTTTAGGTCTTAACCTCTCAATCCCCTGTGAAGGAAAATCCATGCCTAACCTTGTTGAAAAACTAATTTCTATTCCAGTTTAAATAAATCCACAAGGTTAGATACCAACAGCTAGGGTTAGATGCCAACAGCTAGGGTTAGATGCCAACAGCTAGGGTTAAAGAAAGGGTGAGTGCACATGCATCAATCACATCATAGCAACAAAGATAAGATATAGATAATGTGGGAGATACATTATATACTTATGAATAATATACATTAGTGTTACCTTATCGCCAGCATTGGGGTTCTTGTCTGGGTGGTATTCTTTTGCCAATTTCCGATAAGCCTGGAATGCGCCAAAGAAGGACCAAAAGTTAGCAAATACGGTTGGAGTTAAACCAGCATATATATGAGGTGAGAACCGGACCCTGGTAATGAGTGGAGTTTAAACCAACGTGTTTATCAGTTTAGAACTGGACCTTGGTAATAATGAGTTGGTTGGTAATGAGTGCTTCATCTACAGCCATGCCATAGTCTTACCACTAGGGCGTAAAGTCCTAGTCGACTGGTCCACTTATTGGTCGATACGTTCTGGGTCGACCAAAATTCTGATTGGTCGATTTTTTGCCGTGTTAATTTCATACAGTCTATAGCCCTATTCGCACGGGATTAGTTTTACCTGGGGACCTCAGGTAATTTGTAATAATTGCGGAGGACGTCGGTGATCTTAATCCCGTGCGAATGCGCCATGTCAGTAAAAAAGTAGGTAAAAATTCCCCCGCAAATTACCTACTATAATTTCACCAAAGACCGGCGTCCCGTGGTAAAACTAGTCCCGTGCGAATCTGCATCTCAGTAATTGAGGGGCATTTTTGTTTGTTTTTTATTGCGCGCCTTATCTACTTCCCCGGTTGAAACCATACTGTACGGGTGGAAACATGGAGGCTGCGGTGGAAACTGTGAGCGGCATTTTCTGCCACACCGTGTGGTTGTGGACCATATTTTCAAACTGTCTCTGGTATTGTGGCTCGCCCCACACAGCTAGCAGGTGCAGCGTTATTTCCCGGCCCCAATGTCTGTTTTTCCTCCGCGCCGCCATGTCGCTTTCTCACTGCAGAAGCTTGGACATGCACACACGACAATGGGTTGCGACGTGCGCACTGTTTGTAGGCTATTGTTTTGAGCCTATGCTTTATTATTCAGTAATGCACAGCTTTATTTCGTTGGCACTTGTCTTGATCTGGGATGTTTAATAAAGATAATTGCCTTCTTGTGCTGATGTCAGTATATTTTCGGTAATCATGGGCTTTTAAATTGTGCACATGCACGTGATGGAAAACGCTGTCAGAGCCGCCAGACTCGAGTCCCCCCCCCCCCCCCCCCCTCTCGATTGGTCGATTTTTGGTCGAAATTTCGGGGTTTCAGTCGACCAAGAATTTCTTTGGTTGATTACAGCCCTACTTACCACCCCACAATCAACACATTGTTTAGTTATTAAAGACCTCAGGCGTTGTGTGACGTCATGCAAGACAGGCTGTCTGTGACGTCATGCAAGGACAGGCTGTCTGTGACGTCATGCAAGGCAGGCTGTCTGTGACGTCATGCAAGGCAGGCTGTCTGTGACGTCATGCAAGGCAGGCTGTCTGTGACGTCATGCAAGGCAGGCTGTCTGTGACGTCATGCAAGGCAGGCTGTCTGTGACGTCATGCAAGGCAGGCTGTCTGTGACGTCATGCAAGGCAGGCTGTCTGTGACGTCATGCAAGGCAGGCTGTCTGTGACGTCATGCAAGGCAGGCTGTCTGTGACGTCATGCAAGGCAGGCTGTCTGTGACGTCATGCAAGGCAGGCTGTCTGTGACGTCATGCAAGACAGGCTGTCTGTGACGTCATGCAAGACAGGCTGTCTGTGACGTCATGCAAGACAGGCTGTCTGTGACGTCATGCAAGACAGGCTGTCTGTGACGTCATGCAAGACAGGCTGCCTGTGACATCATGCAAGACAGGCTGCCTGTGACATCATGTTAGACAGCGTGTTAAGTGGTGCCTCAACCCGGGAGCCTCGGCTGCGTGAGCTAACTGAATGAGCTAACTTAAGGTGACTTGTGTAGCTCATCAATAAAAATATAAATTTATATATATCAAGACAAAAAGGTATCAACTCATTTCAGCTGCCCCTATTTTCTTGAGTGATAGAAGGACAAACTCCGACACTATCGAGATGATGATTTGAAACAGTAGGCCAGCTGGCCCACGTCGTGGCTAACGTTAGCCGCTAACTTTAGCGGCTAACGCTAGCTAGGTACGCATAGCAACGCACTTCCTGGTTCCCAGCGAAACATAACCCAGATGTGTTGAGTTATTCAGATTTTTGGACGCCCGGTGCTTTACCTTCTTCAGCTCGTTCTCGGTGGCCGTCGGGGTGACGCCGAGGATGTCGTACAGTTTGGTATCCACCACATTCGCCATCGTTTGACTCGAGATGGACGTTCAGCGGGGAGGCGGAGGTGAAAGAAAAGAGCCGGTGGAAAAACTCTTCTTCTCCACGCTGTCGGCTTCCGGTGTCACAGCGCTGGGCGTTCGGTGCTGCCCCCAGCGGTACAGGTTAGCGGTGTGTCGCTCGGGGCTGCCCCCAGCGGTACAGGATGGGACTCTCTAAATCGACGCCCCTTCGACCTGGGCGGGACTTTACGTCCTACGTCACTCACTATGGGTGTGCATGTGTGCGCGTAGCCGTCACTCGCGATGGGTGTGCATGTGAGAAAGGTTTTGGCTTTGAGCGTCTATGGGTTGGTAATAACCGTTTTGATGATTTTTCTGATGGAAAAGTGGCCTTTTATTTCCATAATCTTTGTTCAGTGAACGTATAAATCCGTTTGTTAGTTAGCAGTTAAACAAAATGCGATCTTTGTTTACAGTTACTCAACGACTAATGTTTAAAGACTGCTGATTGGGGGTTCGATTCCCAAGTGATGCAAGGTTTTTTCTTTCATTTTGGACTGCACACATATCGCGAGTGACGGATACTCGCACAGTGAACACACCTCACTGTCTTTTCAATTTCTAGGCAACCGAAGTTTAAAGATTGTCAAGTGGTTAACTCTTGAATCACATACAGGCCTACTAAGACCTGATGGGTTAGTGGTCAGAGAACAACTTATTAACACAGGAATAAGGGGTTTGATTCCTTAATGAAGCTAGCTTTTTTCTTTCATATTGGACTGGATGTTTGCATGCCATTTTGCGTAACTTTTAGTTTATGATGAAGAAATGTTACTGGGGTTAAGGTTAGGGTAACAGGGTAAGACACAAAGTGTTTTTGCAACACAATATTTCTTACAATAACACAAAGTCCAAAGTTTTGATGACTCCAGTAGGAAACTTAAGATACCATAGAGAATATGCGTGAGTGCTCCACAAAACATCAACAAGTCAGCAGTGTGGTACAGGGTGATCATTTCTGATATACAGTACAAAAGCTGAAACTATTAGCCAGGAGTGGGAAAGATGCAGACGCAGACGTGGGAAGCAATAAGACACACCAACACACAGTTGCCTGTTGCAAAATGGTTCAGAGTTTCATATAAATATTTAGGGTTAGCTAGGGTTAGTTGACCTGTGCCTGTCTGGACCCTCGAATCAGAGAAACTTTGGTCAGTGGACCCTGTAGACTTATAATTGAACCCCGCTGATCTTAAGTAACAGGGGTGTGTGAGTGTGTGTTACTTTAGATCAGAGGTGTTCAATTATAAGTCTACAGGACCCACAGACCAAAGTTTCTCTGATTTGAGGGTCCAGACAGGAGGGTTTGTTTACTATACTGTTTACCAATGTACCTTTTCTCTTTTCTGTCGAGCTTTGCCATGCTGACAAGCAAGGACCATTCTTTTCTTTACACATAGGGGGGTGTCTTCATTGAAATCCTCCACCTGCCATAGATGCCTCTCTTTGGTGCCATCTTTTATGTGTTCAGACCTATAGTAGGATAATATGAAAGGGGCTTTTATTTATATATTAGGCTACATTATTATTTATTAGAATGAGTATTTGCTTATTCGTTCTTCTCAATGTTAATGGAATTAAAAAAAACCAAACACAACACAAACCATCCATCGAATGCCTTTTCCTTCATACATCACACTCTGGTCTTACACCTACCATTTGACAAACGATGTCAGTGTGGCCCTTGACTGGACCTCCAGCAGACTCTCCAATCTTTGTGAGTCTGGACCAATCCAGAAATGTATCCATTGCCTGTATTTATTATTTTAAAATACGACGGTACCCAGGGTGGATCATAAGATGTTCGAGAAAAAGAGTAAAGATTAATGTTAATCTAATGATCTGGACAATTTCACCATTGACAGTATTGACTTTTTGAAGTCAGTTTCCCCTTTACCCGCCAATAGTGTTTGCTTTATAGTCTAATGTTAGTAAGTTAATAGAAATAGTTAGGGTTAGCTGGTATTGCATTATCTGGTGTGGCTATAGTCTAATGTTAGCTTAGTTCGTGTTGTTTCGTCATGTTATTCGCTAATAATAGTAAGTCATGGGAAATGATGGGAAACTTTGGCATTCCTCTCACCTCACTTGCTGAGACGAGGGCGTTTGGCTGAACCTAAGTGCACAGACTGACGACGAGCGTGGAACAGTGTCAATAGTTTATTCGGACACAGGATCGGCAGGCAGAATAGTCAGACAGGCGGGGATCAGGAACCAGCAGAATAGTCAGACAGGCGGGGATCAGGAACCGGCAGAATAGTCAGACAGGCGGGGATCAGGAACCGGCAGAATAGTCAGACAGACGGGGATCAGGAACCAGCAGGGGAGTCAGCCAGGCGGGGATCAGGAACCGGCAGAAGAGTCAGACAGGCAGGGATCAGAGAACAGGCAGGATCGGTGGTAGGTCAGGATTTGAATCGCGGGAAAGCACTGTGAAACACAAGAGACAATCTGGCAGGGAATGTTTGGGAGGAAAGGACTGATATAGGGGAAACACAGGTGAAGGTGGTTGGGTTAATTGGGAGTGAGCAGGGTGGCAGGCAGGTGAATGAGAAAACCGGAGGCGGATCATGACAGTACCCCCCCCCCCCCCCCCCCGGCAAGGGACGGCTCCAGACGTCCTAAATCGAACAGGGATGGTGGAGGGGGCCCGGAGGAGGGTTAGAATTCCTCCGAGGCCTCAGAGATTGCGTCCTCCGAAGAGGAGGAGGATGCGACATCGGAGTCCCTTCTCCACGGCAGGTCAGAGGAACCACTCGCCGGTGGAACTGTAGCGGGCGGGAGGACGGGCCAGGTTGGTCAGGCTGGGATCGGTGGAAGTCAGAGATAAGGCGGGGATCCATGATGAAGCGAGCTGGGATCCAGGAGCGCTCCTCCGGACCGTACCCCTCCCAGTCCACCAGATACTGGACCCCACATCCACGGCGGCGGGAGCGGAGGAGACGCCGAACGGTGAACACTGAACCCCCTTCGACGAGCTGAGGGGGAGGAGGGGGCGGAACGGGAGGGGCCAGAGGGCTCTCCTGGACAGGTTTGACCCTGGAGACATGGAAGGTGGGATGGATCCTCATGGAACGAGGAAGCTGAAGGCGTACCGCCACAGGGTTTATGATGCGGATTATGGGGAATGGTCCAATGAACTTGGAAGCCAGCTTGTGACTCTCCACCTTGAGAGGTAGGTCACGGGTGGAGAGCCAGACTTTCTGGCCAAGTCGGTAGGCAGAAACCGGCGTGCGGTGCTTGTTGGCAGCAGAAGTGTGGCGATCTGCAGCCTCGGAGAGAGCAGTGCGCGCCCAGGTCCAGGTGCGTCGACAACGACGGATCAGGGCTTGAACCGAGGGGCAGGAATGGGGCTTTCACACCAAAAAGAACCGAGAGCCAGTTCCGAGCTGGTGCTAGGGCCAGTTCCAAACTGGTTCCAGCCTTATCCCAGTTACGAACCGATTGGTTTCACACCAGCGAGAGCCAGCCATGGAGCCGGCGAGAGCAACGTCATGACGTCACTTCAAACGTCTGCATACGTCTCCGCTTTTACCCACAACCCTCGCAGTTTCAAACACAACAATGGTGGAATACGCGGCAGCTGTTAAACTTTTTCAACTTGTTTACTATCTGTTCAGCGCTCTGGTCATACCCCGCCGCAGTCATCTCCCGCTGCAGCTGCTCAAAGATAGCCTTTGTCCGGGTTGCTCCCTCTAACTTGTTCTGGACCTCAGAAGAAGACCAGAATCCAAGGAGACAGGTTGTCTCCTCCACGGTCCACTGCGTTTTCACCTTCACGTCCATCGTTTACTTCAGTGTTTTTAAAAATGCCGGTCTTCGTTTGTCTTCCTGTTTATGGTAAGGATAACCCCGCCCCCTGCCCCTGGCGGAAAGCGGTTCCCGTTCTAGCCCAGCTCACAACTGGGGCTTGAGTTGAACCGGTTTTTAGGGGCCGGAGCCGGTTCTTTGGCGGTGTGAAACCAAAACCCTGGCTCTAGCTCCGAACCGGCCCGGAACGGGCTCCGATTTTGCGGCGGTGTGAAAGGGTCAGAAGACTCCTTCTCCAGGTCGGAGAATAGGGGTGGCAGGTATCCGTAGGCGCACTGAAAAGGAGAGAGACCGGTGGATGAACAGGTGAGGGTGTTATGCGCATATTCTACCCATACCAGTTGGTCAGACCAGGAGGCCGGGTTGCGGTTCACCAGGTATCGAAGGGTGGTCTCCAGGTCCTGATTAACCCTCTCGGTCTGTCCATTTGACTGGGGATGGAAGCCCCGACTAGGCTGCAGAACTGCCTCCAGAAGGATGAGGTGAACTGGGACCCCCGGTTTGAGACGACATCGGTGGGTAACCCATGGAGGTGGAAGACGTGGAAGAGGAGCAGGTCCGCAGTCTCTCTGGCAGAGGGGAGTTTAGTAAGGGGGATGAAATGGGCCAGGTTACTAAACCGATCCACAAGGGGGAGAACGACAGTGTGGCCCTTGGACGCGGGAAGACCGGTCACGAAGTCCAGAGAGATGTGCGACCAGGGACGATGGGGAATGGGCAAGGGGTGCAGGAAGCCAGCAGGGGGGCGGCGAGAGGTCTTACTCTGGTTACACACGGGGCATGCGTTGACGAAAGCCCCGAGACATCCTCCTCCAGTGACGACCACCAGAAGCGCCGTCGCAGGAAGTCCTGGTTTGTCCGCTGGATGCCGGATGGGCCAGTGAGTCGGGAAGCGTGACCCCACTGGTGAAGTGCCCGGAAGTAGATCGATAGCACAGTCCTAGGGACGGTGAGGGGGCAAGGAGGTGGCCCTGGCCTTATTGAAGACCTCTCTGAAGTCATGGTAAATGGCAGGGACCCCGGAGACGTCCAAGGCTGGAGCAGGAGCGAGAACAACAGGATACACAAGAGACAATCTGGCAGGGAATGTTTGGGAGGAAAGGACTGATATAGGGGAAATACAGGTGAAGGTGGTTGGGTTAATTGGGAGTGATCAGGGTGGCAGGCAGGTGAATGAGAAAACCAGAGACGGATCATGACACTTCCGTACCTGATGCAGCCGTGATACCTGCCTACCAGCTCACTCAAGCAACTGATGCAGCAGTGATGCGTACAGAGCAGCCGCTGGCTGGAACATCTCAACCTTGCACGCCTGAGAGAACCATGCATGACCGAGTGCATCCTCCCAGAGACCGGACTGGTTAAAAGACTATGATATACGAGATGCAAGAACCCGGGACTTAAAAAAGAGGCCTTAGGCTGTGTTTGGGCAGTCGAGAAGTGGAGAACGTACCTGTGGGGGCACAGGTAAGTAGTATTGCGTAGTTCTTCAAGGAAAGTGGTCGAATCCAAAGGAATAGCTTTAAAGAGACTTTATTTAGTATAAAGTATTTTCGGTATGGTAAACTGATACTCTGA
>OLKM01004640.1:0-12500 GCA_900291075.1 Melanogrammus aeglefinus | reverse complement strand
CACTCCTTGCGACTACTGGATCTTGATCTTTTATTTTTGCAATAACAAGCACTAGTAGTCCCCTATACGTCAGACACGACACGCCCTCGGACATCCGTTGACGGACACATGTAGTGTGAACGTAAGGTTAGCCTGACGGACTACACCTGGGCTCCCCTACTGGGCGGGCTGTCTTGGTGAGACAGACACCGCCGTAGAACACTGGCCGGGTGCTCTGAGTGCAGCGCTAGTGTCTGTGATCCCTGGAAGGAACGCTATCCTGCTAATTGCCCAGGGTTTAATTCTAGGTCATTACCCGTTTTGCGGCGCAGATCTGAATTAACCAAGGAGGAAGAGCTCTGTATCGCCTGGGCTTTGGAAGCAGGCTAACATGTCGTGTAGCATAGCATGCTAGGGACACACTCATGCTAAGTCGCCTAACATTCAAAAGTACCATGCAAAGTACCATAATATGCAACAATCCGTCCTGTGCTAAGTAGCATGCTAACTGTGTTAGCATTGTAAGAAAACCTAGCATACTAATGACCAAGAAGGCGATGCAAGTACCCTATCATGCTCGCTACGCCAATGCTCTCCCACAGCGCAATTAGCTTAGCCATTGGTAGTAGCATGCAAAGTACCCTAACATGCTAATAATCCATCATTCGAAGCTCCTTAAGATAGACCCCCATGGCACCGCTCACCATGACGACACAGCCCACCTTCTAGACTGGGGGGCGCAGGTCTTTTGCCCTCCCGCTGTCGTGCATCCAACATCTGGTCCAAACCATCGTCTCTGACCCCTATCATCTGGTCCAAACCATCGTCTCTGACCCCTATCATCTGGACCAAACCATCGTCTCTGACCCCTATCATCTGGACCAAACCATCGTCTCTGACCCCTATCATCTGGACCAAACCATCGTCTCTGACCCCTATCATCTGGACCAAACCATCGTCTCTGACCCCTATCATCTGGACCAAACCATCGTCTCTGACCCCTATTCATCTGGTCCAAACCATCGTCTCTGACCCCTATCATCTGGTCCAAACCATCGTCTCTGACCCCTATCATCTGGACCAAACCATCATCTCTGACCCCTATCATCTGGACCAAACCATCGTCTCTGACCCCTATCATCTGGACCAAACCATCGTCTCTGACCCCCAACCATCGTCAGTTTTGACCCCCCAGGGGGTCCGGAGCCACCGGTGGAGAGGCACTGTCTCTCTCATCGCTAGGGCTGCTGACCTTGGTGACCTGGCTCTGTGCCAACAAGACCACCCGACCCTCGTGCCTGGCCTTTGAGTGGATCGTTTCACTCCTCACCTCTCCGCTGGGACAGCGCGGGGGTCTTCCCTCTCGCCCTCGACCGCTCGCGCGGGCTCTTCTCCTCTCACGCTCTCTCGTCTCTCTCTCTACTCTCTCTCTCTCTCTCTTCTCTCTCTCTCTCTCTCTCTCTCTTCTCTCTCTCTCTCTCTCTCTCTCTTCTCTCTCTCTTCTCTCTCTCTCTCTCTCTCTCTCTCTCTCTCTCTCTCTCTCTCTCTCTCTCTCTCTCTCTCTCTCTCTCTCTCTCTCTCCTATAGCATTACTGGAGTAGGTAAAAGCTCATTAATAATACCTCCGGCTCTGCTCTCTATGACTATCACATACCGATGGTGTTAATTATGATTCATATAGCAGCTTATCGTTCTGGGCAGCGCCAGGCCAAAGGGAACTTGGGGCTGCTGCTGGGAATCAAACCTGCGCCTTCATTTCCCCATCTCCTTGCTATTGATGCAACACTCTGAACCAAAGCAAATGCCCTTTTTCTAAATATATATGGTAATGATTATCATTCTTATTATATTGATCAATAATAATAATGAGTCATTATAAAGGATATTAACTGCGCAGCTTATCACGTGGTTCTATAGGAGCCAGCCGCTCCTATAGTGTGGATCGTAATCTGCTCGCTGCTGGGTGATATAATACAGCAAACGGAGAGAAACCGCAGTGGCTCCGGCGGCTCTGCGGATCCCACCGTACCGCCACCCCCCTCCGGAACTGCCCTGGTTAGTGCGGGCGAGCGACGCACCATGACCGGGGGACTCGCTGCCGCATTAACCGCTCCAGTGATCTCCCTCTCCTGCGGTGGGGAAGGCTTTCCAACGCGGTGACAGCGGCACCCAGCGGCCGCGCCTGGTACTGCCGTGTGAAAACCGCAGGCTCTTACTGGTGGTGGTGTCGCAGCAGGGAAAACGATGGATGGACGCATAGGGATAAACAGACACGGCGACTCATTGGAGTTCCGTCCCATTAACGTCTGAGGAGACGGACCAATGGCCACCTGCAGGATGTGTATAATAACGTTAAGTAGTGTGAGTGTAAGCCTAATGCGAAGCCTTCGTTATGCCGGTTGAACGATTGATGACGAAGACCAGGGGCGATTCTGGGTTTCATTTAACATCCGGGGGCTTAGCCCAGAGGGAGAAGTATCCCTTCGGGCATGCAATTTTATTTTTTTGTCCGCTTTCTTATGCATGCAAATCTTTTCAGAATGCTTTACCTAAATAAACAAAATATGCAGTTTATTATAGCTTTAAATAGCTACCTGACTACTTTGCTGCTTATCCCCAAACATCTAAAGTTCTAATCAAGTTATTTCAGAGTAAAATGAACGCAAGTGAAACTATATATATATATATATATATATATATAAAAATATATATTATATATATATATATATATATATATATGAAAAAATATTATTATTATAAGTTATATTCGGGGCTAATTAAATAACATCTGGCGCTTTAGTCCCGAATAAAACAGCCTAGTGACCGAGTATAAGTACACAGGACCTAAGTATGAATATAAGCACCCGGGACACTGGCTCAGTACGAGTTTAAGTACACAGGACACTGGCTCAGTATGAGTATAAGTACACAGGTTACTGGCTCAGTATGAGTATAAGTACACAGGATACTGGCTCAGTATGAGTATAAGTACACAGGATACTGTCTCAGTATGAGTATAAGTACACAGGATACTGGCTAAGTATGAGTATAAGTACACAGGTTACTGTCTCAGTATGAGTATAAGTACACAGGTTACTGGCTCAGTATGAGAACAACTACACAGGATACTGGCTAGTATGAGTAAGTCAGGATCAGGCTCAGTATGAGTATATAAGTAACACTGGTTACTGGCTCAGTATGAGTATAAGTACACAGGATACTGGCTCAGTCATGAGTTATAATGTACACAGGTTTACTGGCTCAGTATGAGTATCAGTACACAGGATACTGCTAAGTATGAGTATAAGTTACACAGGAACTGGGTCAGTATGAGTAAGGTACACAATGATATTGGCTAAGTATGAGCTGGAGTGTGGGGGCATTGGAGGCCGGCCTGCATCCGTCGCACTCCCGTATACCTCCCCCCCCACTTCTGACCTCTGGCCCGTCCCTGGGAACACGTCGATGGCCGGGGTGTTTCTAGGTTTCATAAACATCCGGGGTTTAGCCCTACGGAAAATGAAAATGCCAAAATTATTTCTAGGCTTTATTTTTTCATAATATTTCACCTAAATAAACAAAATACACAGTTAGCTACCTGACTGCTGTGTTGCTTATCCCCAAATGTCTAAAGTTCCATTCAAGTTACTTCAGAGTAAAATGAATACAAGGCTTTATTTTTTCATAATATTTCACCTAAATAAACAAAATACACAGTTAGCTACCTGACTGCTGTGTTGCTTATCCCCAAATGTCTAAAGTTCCATTCAAGTTACTTCAGAGTAAAATGAATACAAGTACTTTACACACACACACATCTGACTGGGGATAGGATAGGTTAATTCACTTGAGGTAGTAAAAAGGTTATGTTTTTAAATTGTTTATTCTCTTTCCAGAAGGACTATCTAGGCTAGGCTACTTATAAATAACGCAAAAACCGTATTCGGGGCTAATTAAACACAGGGTCTGTGTTTAGGATGTCTGGGTTCAGGGTCTGCGTTCAGGGCCTAATCGAACAGGTAAACACGGGTCCTGCCGTCCTCCGAGCTCCAGGAAACGCACCAAGTTCCAGGTGGTTCATATTTAGCTCAGACGTCGTTCACTCAATACATTCATGGTCCAAAATCTGACCGCAGCTGACCTCAGGTCTGGTGAACTGGGCTTTTACTTCATATGTTTCGACCAATCCTGTTGGTGGAGGCAGAGTTATTTGCAGACAAACTAGAACAGCACATGAACATTTTAAAATGTAAATACACAGCCATTCCTGCATAATTAAGGTGTATGACAGCTCCCTCTGCTGGACAACAGTCTCACACCATACTACATTTTCCGTTTGAACCAACGTGTACATTGATGTGAGACGGGTTGGTGGATTGAACGTGTTGTAGTAGCAGAGAATGGCCTGCGGGGCAGTGTGTACATTGTTAAATACATGAATGAGCTTGAATTTAGTAGGAATATGGAGGTTTCATATTTTTACAAAATGGATTACGTGAACATTGCTCAATAACAATCGAATGTATTGCAGGAGTTTAGCTTGACATTAACCAAGTTAAAAGGACAATTAAATGAACCGCACCAAACATGTATCAGTCAATGTGGGATTTTAATATATAAACAAAAACACTTGACAGAAGTTGAATACAAATGTGTAAAGGAAAGCATGAAGCATGATCCCAAATGAATCTTTTCAAAATGTCCCCGCCATTCCAAAAGCAAGTGAAGAGGTTTGTGTAAAAGCAGTCCTCCCTGACCAGCTCTGTCCCTGACTCTAAACCCTGACTCTCAACCCTAACGCTGAACCCTCTGAGGGCAGGAAGAGGCTCCTTCAGAGTAAAGGTTCGAACCACAGAGAAGGAAGAAGAGGAAGCAGTAGAGAGTATTGAAGTAGTGAGGTTAGTGACAGACGTGAAGGAAAGGCGTGTGGAAGCACACGGTTACATGTGGGGTCAAGAAGGTCACTCCCACTGGAGGTCATTGATCCATCAGCCTCAGACTGCTGAGCTCAGCAGGTCTTTTGAGGACGAGGCTCAGATGAACTGAGAAGACGGGACCAGCAGGATGTCAGGATCAGGGCGGATTCAGCTTAGGCGTGTCTCCCCCTGACCAAACAGGATCAGGCGGGGTTCAGCTCAGTTGGGTCTGCCTGGACCAAACAAGGACATTGATTAGGTTCAATATTCAAAAGCTGCAACATTATCTGAACCACAGCAAAGTCATTAATTCAAGACCAGGCAGGCTTTAGGGCGCCTTGCTCAAGGACGCATCACTGTATTCTGAGGACTTGAACCCCCAACCCCCTACCTAGTCCACCAGGTCCAGATAATGCAAACTTACGAGGAATCCTTGATGGTAGAGTCCTGGTTGTCCTCAGGATTTGCCTTCCTGATGTACGGCTTCTTCGTCAGTCCTCCACATTCCTGGTCTGGTTACAAAAGTAATTTGTCTCTAATGTAAGGTAACAAACACAGTAGTAGTTGGGCTCTAATGTAAGGTAACAAACACAGGAGTAGTTTGTCTCTAATGTAAGGTAACAAACACAGTAGTAAGTAAATTGCGTCTCAATGTTAAGGTCACAAACACAAGGACTAGTTTGGCTCTTAGTGGCGCGTAACAAAGTAAGCAGCTTGGTAGTTTGGTCTGGTAAACAACCACAGTAGTATGCCGTAACTTGTACTGGACAAACTAATCCTGCGTTACAACAAGTCCACTCTGTTTATTTTATGCAAACTTACGAGGATCCTGGTTGGTAGAGTGATGTCGTCCTCCAGAGTCTTGGCTCCTCCATCAGCTCTCCTCAGCCCGAGTCCTGGTCTGGAACAAACAGCGCGAGTCTGGCCCTAATGTCTGGTAACAAAAATGTAGTTTGTATTATTTTTAAGCCCTTTATTTCCAGTTTCTTTGGTTAATACAAACTTACAATCCTTGTTGGTAGAGTAATGGTCATTCTCCAGATTCACGGCTCCCTTACCAACTCACCTTCGCTCCAGAAACACGTTCTAGTAAGAAAACACAGCGGTAGTTGGTTAACGCATGTCAAAGTAACAGCTGTATGTTGCCCTTTAAGTCAACCATGTCAAGTAAATACAAACTTATGAGGAATCCTTGTTGGTCGATTCCTAGTCGGCCTCCAGAGTCTTGGCTCCTCCATCGGCTCTCCTCAGAGTCCTGGTCTGGAACAAACAGCGGAAAACATGTGGTAAAACAGATGCAGTCATCTGGTATATATGGTACAAACGCGGTAGTTTGTGATAGCAGAAGTGGCAGTGAGTGTGATGATCACTTCAGAGTCAAGCTCCATCTACCCCACGACAGACGTCTTTCACCAGGCAGGGCCTCCAGCACGACTCTTCTATCAGCACGGCTCCTCCATCAGCTCCTTCAGCACGGCTCCTCCATCAGCTCCTTCAGCTCGGCTCCTCCATCAGCTCCTTCAGCCATGGATCCCTGGTCTGGTTACAAACACAGTTGGTCTCAGCAGTAAATCACCTGGACACGCAACACACCCCACATCTGAGGTTCACTTGTAAAATGGAAGACAGATTTAAACACTTAAATTAGACAACGTCTGCAGATTATCGTGTTCAGCAATTCATCCAATACAGTCGTAGAAGCACTAGTAACAATAATGGCTCATATGACTCCTACATAAGCCCTGTATGAATTAACTCAAATGACAGCTTGGCACAGATTTAAAGTATAAGATGATCAAAACCAGACCTAAACTACTGAGGATTTTAGTTTTTTCAGATGAGCTTGGGGTTGGTTACCCTCTGGTCTGGTGCTGCAGGCCCCTGGTCTCCAGCCTCAGTCTCCGGTCCATCCTGGCACCTCAAGCCTCTGGTCCCCAGCCTCGCCTTTCCACTACATAAGCAGGTTTAGATCAGCATTTGCCCAACAATAAACTTAATTGACTCATCCGAACACGAGTTACACAATTAATTGAACTATTATTTCATAACTCAAGGCTAGAAAAGACTTGAGACCAGAAAATGAGCATCCCGTTTTTGGGAATGAAGACCGAGCAGTCCACAAGTTTAAAGAAGTGGTTCAGGCCATGCATTGAAACTGACCTGAGAAGACTCTACGCACACACCAGAGCACTGACCTGTTCTGGAGGACTTCTGACAGGAGGTGGAGGTCTGGATCTAGGTGAGGAGGTGGAGGTCTGGCTCTGGGTGAGGAGGTGGAGGTCTGGATCTGGGTGAGGAGGTGGAGGTCTGGCTCTGGGTGAGGAGGTGGAGGTCTGGCTCTGGGTGAGGAGGTGGAGGTCATGCTCTGGGTGAGGAGGTGGAGGTCTGGCTCTGGGTGAGGAGGTGGAGGTTTTGCTCTGGGTGAGGAGGCAGACACCTTGGGACAAACTACAGGTTACTTTTTTTAACCTTGTACAGCTCTAGAGTATCTTCTACTGTAACATGTGGGAAGGACGGCCATTATTTTAGCTTTAATATTATCCAGTTGGTAACTCTGCACCAAAGTCGTTGTTTAACGTCATTGCATTGGGTAGGGTTTAACTTCTGTGGCAATTAATGACAGCAGATATTTAGAACGTACAAAAGCTAAAGTACCAAAGAACACTAAGGAGTATCGATATTAAATCAAATATACTCAGCCATATTCAGGTGCTGGGTTCCGTTGAAGAAATGTCAAATTGTCTTCCACGTTGAAATGATCTTCAGCCTTCACTGAAGTCAAAAATGGGCCCGCAAGTAGAACGCTGTTTTGTACGCAGTGAGCCCCGTCGACGTGGTTAAAAGTACGGCGCAACCATCGGAAATTATCAACATATTGTACGACGTACGCGTCAGCATGTATTTAATATTAAACTTAAGTTGTTTAAGATAAGGGGCAATAATTCACAATGGAAACAAATGAAAAATAGTTTGCGTTGGCAACGGCTCGAGGTTACGCAAATACAATGCAGAACCTTCCGCCAGATTCCCTCAGAAGACTCGCGTCCAACTAACTGCCAGGTGGTTTCTAGTGGTTGTCAAGACTACAACGTTCTACGCTAACTATTGGGACTAAATCAAGTGACCGCACTCAGAAACTTCCACGGCGGGAAGCACAAACCGTCCGACTGGAATCCGAACATTCCGGTCGGAACCCACCAAAGAAAACAGATACCAGCGCTCACCTTTGAGCTGAACGGAGGAAGATCCTGAAGTCCAGGCGATGGTCTTCATTAAACACAGCCAACAGACTTACCTTGAGGAGATCTGTTTGTTGCTGTTGGTCATTACTACTATTCAGTTGTACTTTTTAACATTATCATGCACCCAGTTGTGTACATCTTATATCACTCAAAACCGTACGAAGAACCAAACTACCATGTACGACCCACAACAACTTTAAAAGCTAAAACCTGGAATCAGTCAATACACAACCTTGTCTACATTTTACAATTATCTAGATTATTCAGGGTACAAACCATACAGAGCAAATCTAAACGTTGAGCTCACAGAGAGCCGACCATAGCCCTGCAATGTCACCCTGACCGCCTCATCACCAACAGCAAATCATGCCAGCCAGCCAACACATGTACAGGTCCAGTGAGAAGTGGGCATTTGAGTGAAAGGACTGCCCATAGTACAAGGAAGCCCAATTCCTGAACTAGCCAACCATCTTCATGGTTTAAAGATTTACAGATTTGACATGCCATTGTGTTCTAATCACCTTTGTCTGCTCCCTCGTTACTTATAAAACTCTACATCTCCATCACTAGAATGTTGCATCCTACTCATGGGGGTGTGGTCTGAGTGAGCAGAGATGCATGCTGGGATACAGTGCTGTCTGAAGTCTTCAGTTCTATAGACACGCCCCTCAGGAGAAACTGAGTATTTGAGAATCTGTGCGTGAACATCAGTTAACATATGAGCTGGAATATCCTTCAAGATGGCGCCACGATTCTCAGAGGAGAAAGGCCAAGAGGAAGATGTGAGGGTTCTTCCTCTCAGCTGGTGGAACACAACAACGGTCTACATCAGAATACCATGGAACACTTTGAAACAGTCTCCTCTTTACACCTTGAAGCCCCAGTGAAGGTTTCCCTACCTCCTCAGCGGAAGAGCACAACTTCAGCTCGAAGGGCGCACTAGTTGGAGTTCCCAGATTGGTTCTGATTTAAGGGAACCAATCGTTCAGCTAGTCCTGTCCGAAACAAATACAGTTTAGCCTGAGAAGACGTGCAACTGAGAGCAAGACAAGATCCACAGGGCTCTCCATCAATCCAGCCAGGTAGGAAGAGCCATCTCATTACAGGTCTGAAGGTCATCTTGAATATCCATTTAGGTCCCTTTCCAACTTCAGACCCTCCTTGTGGAAGGTGTCCATCCTCCATTGATCCTGAATGGTGTAGTCCTAGTTTGAAGTCACTGATCTGAGCATGCCGCTTGCATCCTTTTACATTTGAGTTGGATTCTCTCCTTCCTGCCCAGTGTGTTGGATATCGCTCCGCAGGGTGTCTCAGGGCTCTTCATGTCTACTGGAGGCCTTTCAGTAAACATGTGGCCGTCCATCAGGTATGATTTAGTTGACCATTCCAATATCCCAAGCCAAATCACACAGACCCCCGTATGACCATTATCACTGTCAAAGCAAGCCGGTCACACACACACATAGAACCCTCGAAATGCACGTACAACCCCGTGCCAGGTGTGAGTGGGAGACACAAACAGTAGAACCTTAGCGATGCTCAAAAATCATCTATCTCATGTCAAACCCAAAACACACACCACTGAGCCATAAAAGGCCAAACAATCATGCAGGTTAAAAACCTCATGCCAAATAACGTTCCATCAACCAACCCCAAGTCTCCTGCCAGGGCACCCAGAACAGAACAACCAATGTCTCCAGAGACGTAAATTATGTACAACATGCTTCAGTGGCGTCCCACATTGATGATGGATTATGCTTGGTGTCTCAAAAATGTGTCCCAGGTTGATTCAACGTCTCTGAAGTCATGTCTTTGTAGTCCCAGTGTTTCCTGATGAGGGCGCAACGATACTCTGAAATCATGTGTTGTTAGTCCAGTGGTTCTCTGAATTGAGTGGCCTTCACAGTTGTAAGCGGTAGCAGCTTTAGTCAGCCTGAGACAGGATGGAGTTCAATCGTGTCAGAAGAGACCACCCAGTGGAGGGGCTGAGACTGCTCTGATGAGGAGCAGGATCCATCTAGGGATGGCCCAAATAACCTTGACTGGAAATGAAACTGTCCTGGAGAGTCATGATGCCTCGCAGGGGCACTTTTCAATTGTTCAATGGTCTCCGTGTCGGATCTGAAGTGTGTTATCTAGTCTTGAGATGAATGAGCCCCTCATCTCACCCCTGGAGTGTTCCTCCTTCTGAATCCCTGTTTCCATCTTATAAAGAACATTCCAGTCCATGTAAAACTGACGTCATGACGTTTTCTCAAACACTTGGTTTCCCCTGAGGGCGTTTGTTCTACAGACCTGTAGACTTCCAGACAGCTCTGTATCCCAGTATGCAGCTCTGCTCACTCAGACCACACCTCTCATCAGTACAGCAAACACTCATGTTGATTAGGAAGATGAAGAGCAGAGCTCAGGAAAGTAGCTGGAAAGAAGACTGAAGATATATCAGAACCCAAACCCATACTCCAGCTTACAACAATAACTTGAGGCCTGTAAGCATTTCAACAAACCATTAAAACCAACATAAGCCAAACAACTAAGTAACCCATGAACCAATAAAACATCCTTACTACTCAGTTCAAACCTTTCCAGCTAACGGGTTAACTCCACCAAGAGCCCAAAAATACATTAATTGTTGCCCCAGACAGTAATAGTAATGAGAAATTAATGACTACAGGGTTGCATTTATCTTTCATGGTTAAGTTGGGGATACTCACAGAACTGCATGTTAAAATCCATGATAGACTTTGAAGGATAGGAACAGTTGACGGCATGGTCCCTAAACTTGCCACGTCCCACAGTTTCAACTCTCTACCATCGTTCCATTAAATCAGATAAATAATTACAATACAAATTCAGGGCTTGGATCATCCACTTTTCAATAAATAATTAATATAATTAACTAATTCCCAGCTTTTTAATATAAGTTATACTTAATTATTGATTGTCGATAGTCAAGATGATTTACTTAAGTTAGTTTGACATGTTGAATGTATAGTCTCCAATTTTACTTTTTCAGGAGAATCATTATTTAAATTTCAAATGTGAGTTTAAACCCCACAATCCCTGATTTCCTCACACATGTATGCAGTGAATTATAGTCAACATACATAGTCACGTCAGTTGTGCTTTGCACACAATTAGCTACTTGCACATCAGGGTTCAGATGAGATGCTCCTCTTTACTTCAAAAAGTCTTTTTAACTAGAAAAGGATTGAGACGTCCAATAAGTCACAAACAGACTCAACAAAACAGTACACACACGCTCTGGTTTCTGGAACACAACATACGCGTTGGGAGACGCTTACACTGGCCAACCAGTGGGAGGATACCAGAAACTGTTGTTTGGTTCCTCTTAAGTGCAAACTTCACCAGATGCAACCAATTAACGAATAAGAAACCACCTGGCAGGGCGGAACTTGCGGCAGGCGTGCTACTTACAGTAAAAGTCAAAGCAGTTTTGGCCCCGTCCTGGTCGCCTTGAACAGTGGAGAGGCTATTTCAGCCCTGTGTCTGATCTTAAATGACCTCCCTCATTTTAATTAAAGGGTCTGATTTGACTTATTTAGATTCATACTTCTAAACGAAAAAAGTCTTCATTCAATTCAACTTACTGTGTGCGCGAGTGTGTGTGTGTGTGTGCGTGTGTGTGTGTTACTACTGTTTGATGTCAAGTTGGTGAAAAGGAAGTCACGTCTGATCTTGCGTCCCTGTGTATGTATTGAGCGGATGTGGCACAGCAGAGGGCGATGTTACCCCACGAGACATCCCGGTGAGAACATCTGCTCTGTCAGGAGCGCTCTGCGAGCGATACCGTCTCCAATGCAACCGGTAACTTTGGCAGGTCCTGAACAGGCCCTTTGAGGAGTGAGAAGGAAGCTTTCATCCAAAAGCCAGAGAGACTCATTCATCTGGGTTAAACTGGAGTCATCGCCTACACCACACACGTTAACACCACAACACACCCACACGCCGCACTGCACACACCAACACACACACACACCACACACACACACACACACACACACACACACACACTGCCACACACACACACAACCACACTGAGCTTCACACACACACACACACACATTCACACACACACACACACACACGAGCAAACTACAGACACACACGCCCATACAGACAACACCACCCTAGAGTTCACGCACACCAATTACAATCCACACCATATGCACGCACACACCACAGGATACACACATATAGTATTCACACACAACTATTGATACACACACGATATAGATACAAAACCATTATGCACACAACACAGACGATATTATACAAACTATATATACACACGCATCACCCATAAGTATACCACCCAGATACACACCACCCATAGATACAC